>JAGVVM010001344.1:0-13003 GCA_019149425.1 Psidium friedrichsthalianum | reverse complement strand
GGTCCTCCTCTCCTCCCTCCCCTCCTTTCCCCTCCTTTGTTTGTCGCGGCTTTCCTTGCTCTGTGCGCTCGGCGGGCTGGCTCCGATCTGCCCCCTGGTCCTGTCCCCTTCTTCTCGCTCTTTCCCCTCCCGTCGGCGCCCTCTCCTCTATCCTCCTTACTACCTTCCTCTCCCCCGCACCAAGCCCGACCCCGTTCCCGGGGGCCTAACCCGCTTCTGACGCTGCTCTCATGACGTCCCGAATACATGCATCTCTCTCCACCGACCGCCTATCTCCCCCTCCTCCCTTCACTTGCTCAGTCCCCACTCCGTGCCTCTCCCGGGAAGACCACTACAGACACCGTTTTTTTTGGATCCTTTTTTTTTTTAATGCACCTGGATGCCTTTGCAGACTGAAATGCTGTTTTTTATTTGGTAGGAAATAATGAAATTAATGCGACAAGGACTCAAATTTATTCGTGTAAAGCACTGTGCATCTGTGCATTGGTTTTCCTATTAGTTTGTGGTCACTACCCACAAAAATGACTCTTTAATCAAAAGTGGCCTGTGGGGACCTCCATGTGAATTTGTTGTACCTTTTGTATTGTGGTCCCAAAAGCTGATACATTTATTGACTTTTTTTCCCTTTGGTGCAGGCATGGACAAGAATCTTGTTGCTGTCATTGTCTGCTATCGTGGGGATTTTGTGATTGGCACCGACGAGTGGGACTACGAAGGTGGAAACGAAGGAACCATTTTCCTCGATGTAAGGACGTCGTCGTATGTTTCATTCGTGAGGGATATAGTGCACATTTTAGGCTGCAAAGTAGGTAAATTGCTTTATTGTGTTCCTGGAAAGGCTTGAGGGATGGGCTGCGACTATTGTTGGATGAGAGTGGATTTAAGGATCTGATTTATCACTATCTTCATGGCAACGAAGCAAAAGTGTATGTCGACAGTGACAGTGATAGTGATGATGAAGATGATGATAATGTTCAGCATGAAGATGTAATTGAAACAGGAAAAGTAGGCCTTCATTCCACTTCTCATGGTGGGGATGATACCATTGTAGAGGGACATCAGGAGTGGGCAGACAGGGAGGATTGGGAGGATAGGCAGAATTGTGAGGAGGGGAGGAAGGGAGGAGGATAGGGGAATAAGCCATATAGGTGATGAAGAAATCACTGGATTACATTGGCAATTTGCACAATCAGTGTCGATGACGATGACGATGACGATGAAGTTTTGGGAAATGTCAGTTTCCTAAGGATTGATGATGACGATGACGATGAAGAGCTTGCACAGTCAAGGCAAAACCGCAAGGAGTTTGCGAGAAAGAAAAAAGCAGTCTTTGGAGAATTAGAGGGAGCTGGACCAGTAAATAGGGAACAAGAACCTACACCTACTACAGCTACTGTGCACCTGAAGAAAGTGCCAGTGATGATTGGATCGGTACTTCCGAGGACGAGCCTGAAGAAGAAGGAGTAGCTCCACCTGAGCGTAGAAGGAGTAAGTATCCTTCGTATGATCCAACTCTAGCATGCCCTGTTTTGTGTGTTGGTATGAATTTGAGGATGCGAAACAGTTCAAGGATGCTATTCTGAAGAAATCTATTGCTGAGCAGAGGACTCTTGAGTTTGTTAGAAATACGAAGGATTTTGTGAGAGCTAGGTGTCCACAACGTAATTGTGCATGGAAGATCTATGGCTCACTAAGTAAGAGGAGCGGGTCATTCCAAATTAGGTCATTCCAGGAGGAACATATGTGTTCAATTGTTTTTGACAATAAAAGGGTAACAAGTAAGTGGTTGTCGAAACACTTCTTCAACACGATCAAGGCGATGCCTGAGATTAGGGTCCTTACTTAAAGCAGCTAGTGAAGGAGCAGGTAGGGATTAATGTGTCAGCGACTCAGTGCAAGAGAGCCAAGTATAAGGTCATGAAAACACTCATGGGTCAGTACAAGAAAGAATATGGCCAGATTTGGGATTATGCTTACGAATGTAGACTTCAAAACCCACCAAGTAGAGTGTATGTGGAGGTTGTGGAGAGGCCACTGCCTGATTTTGGGACTGTCTTTGATAGGTTTTATGCGTGCTTCGATGCATGCAAGCGGGGATTTTTATCTGGTTGTAGAAGAGTTGTAGGATTGGATGGGTGCTTTCTAAAGGGTTTGTGCAAAGGAGAATTATTGGCTGCAGTTGGTCGAGATGCCAATAACCAAATGTTTCCAATAGCTTGGGCAGTTGTAAAGATAGAAAACAAGGATACTTGGTCTTGGTTCATAAAAATTTGATGGCTGACTTGGAGATAACTGACGGGGAGGTTGGGCTTTCATGAGCGACCAACAGAAGGTAATGTCATTGTCAATTAATTCTTTCAAAATTTTAATTGCATTATGTTGTATTTGTCCTTATTCTTACAATTATGTCTTGATTTAATATTGTAGGGACTTGTTCCTGCATTGGCTGAGTTGATGCCATATGCCGAGCATAGGATGTGTGCAAGACACATATATGCAAACTGGTCAAAGAAGTACAAAGGGGATGGGCTGCAGAAGCAATTCTGGCAAATTGCAAAGAGCACAAACATGGCTGAATTTAGAATAGCGAAAGAGGGCTTGCTTCACCTGACCAAGGATGGTTTCGAAGCACTATTCGAAACTGAAGCGAAGCATTGGTGTAAGGCCTTCTTCAGCGAGGAATTCAAGTGCGACATTATCGACAACAACCTCAGCGAAGCTTTCAATGGCAGCATATTAGCCGCGAGGTGCAAACCAATCATTGCCATGCTTGAGGATATACGACTTATGGTAATGACTAGGCTGCGCAATAGAAGAGACGAGGCTGGAAAGTGGACTAGAGTATGTGGTCCTAGGATTGCCAAGAGATTAGATGAGAACTTGGCTGGTAGCAGGTTTTGCCATCCAATTTGGAATGGTGATGACGGATTTGAGATCAAGAAGAATGACGACACGTATGTCGTTCACCTGGAGAGGAGAAAATGTTCATGTCGAGAATGGCAACTAACTGGAATTCCTTGCCCACATGCCATTTCTGCGATCCAGAACCTGCAAAAAAAACCCAGAAGATTACCTAGCTGATTGCTACAACAAAAGGTCATATCTTGACACGTACCAATTCATGATGCAGCCCATTAGAAGTAGCAAATTCTGGGAGCCAACAAATCATGATGCCCCTGCACCTTTGCCACTAAAGAAGCAAGTTGGAAGGCCAAAGCGGAGACGAAGAATGCAAGAAGGGGAGATTTCAATGCAACGGATGACTAAGGCTGGTGTAAAGATGACGTGCTCGTACTGCCATAAGGGAGGTCACAATAAAAAAGGCTGTGAACTAAGGAAGCAACAGCTTACTGCAGATCCCACACAAGAGCCAAGTGAAGGGCCAACATATGGACAAGTTGGACAGCCAACTGAAGTGGCAACAGGAGGGTCTACTGTTCAACAAACGAGGAGCAAATATCTAGTGAGTTGTACATTGTTTGTTTGTCTTATTTTATGGCCACTTATCTAACCCCGTTTCCACACTTCAGCTGAGGAGAAATGCAACAGAAAGGCATGCTGTACAGCTACCTCAAGGGCCAACAGAAGAGTGTACGGGTCTACTGTTCAACAACCAAGGAGAAAATATCCAGTAAGTTGTATATTGCTTGTTTGTTTATCTTGTTTTATGGCCACTTGTCTAACCTTGTTTCCATACTTCAGGTGAGAAGAAAGATAAGAGCAGGGCATGCTACCCAGCCGCCGCCACCCACCACCACCTGAAGGGCCAGTAGAACTTGCTGCACAGCCACCACCACCACCACCACCTCTAGGGCCAACAGAAGGACATGTTTCACAGCCACTGAAGTGCCAACAATAGGGCATGTTGTGCAACCAGATGAAGGGCCAACAGAGGAGCGTACTGAGTCTACTGTTGAACAAAGGAGAAAATATCCAGTAAGTTGCACGTTGTCAGTTTTTCTTGTTTTATGGCCAGTAGTCTAATCTTGTTTCGAACTGCAGGTCAGAAGAAGGGCAAGAGCAGGGCATGCTGCCCAACCACCACCACTACCTGAAGGACCAGCAGATCTTGCTGCACAGCCGCCGCTACCACCATCTCCTCAAGGCCAACAGAACTTGCTACACAGCGGCCACTACCACGCCTCAAGGGCCAACAGAACTGCTGCACAGCCATCACTTCCACGACGAACAAGAGGGGCTCTTGGTAAGAGGTTGAGGGAATATGGTTATGGCCTATTCCAGGACGAACGTACTGGAATGACTATATTGCATGTAAGTTTGATAGGAATTGTGCACTTAATTTACGGCATTTGCAATTCTAAAGCCCATTTTCTTATGCTTTTATATTGTTGTAGCCTGGGAGAAGCTCAGAGATGCTTATCTCTGAAGGTAACCCAACCCAAGAGTCAATGGCTGCACCAAAAAAGAGATTGACAAAGAAGAAGACAACAGTTGCAGCTAAGAAACAGCAACCAAGAAAGAGGCCAGCAAGGGTTTTACCTCAACCAAGCCTCGAAAGACCACTTGAAGAACCACAACCTGCTAGAAAGAGTGCTAGGCTTATGAACCAAGTTAAAAAGCCATAGAAAGGAAAAGGAGCTGGGGTTGTCAATGTTGACTGATTAGGAGGGGAGTTCATAAGTTAGTATTAGTTTTTGGGAACCACAATTGTCTGTGTGTTGGACATTTGCTAGCAAGGACATGGTTGTTAATTCAATTTATGTAAAACTATGTCAACGGAGCAATGTGAAATTTTCAATTATGCTTTTCCTATTTACATTGCTATGGTGGCTGTGCTTGCCACCGTTGTTGTCAACAGAGAATGCACCATAACTGTGAATACTGTGAATACTGTGAATGCATACTGTGAATTCTTTTTGGTGCATACTGTGCATACTGTGAATACTGTGAATTTGTGAATTCTGTTGTTGTCAATGGTGAATGCATACTGTTTTGGTGCACCAGGGCACCAGCTACTTCATGGTGCATATTTGTGAATGCACCAGCAACTTGCTGTGCATTCTTACCGGTGCACTTGTCATGCATTCTTGCTGTGCATACTTGTCAATTCTGTGAACTAAGTTGCTGGTGCACAATAATTGTAGTTGCTGGTGCATTATGGTCAGATATTGCAAGTCAGGTTACATCAGCAAGTTGCTGGTGCACGAATTGGTATTGCAAGTTTTGATGATGTGCTAAGTTAAGTGAACACTTTTCATAACAAGTTAGCACTGAAGTGATCACTTTCACAACAACTTGGCACTTAAGTGATCACTTTGATAATAACTTGGCACTAAAGTGATCTCTTTTAGAGATAATGGAACTTAATTGATCACTTTTTACCCGACTGGCACTTAAGTGATCAACATTTGCAAATTATGGCACTAAATAATAACAACGGGATTTTGCAGCAAATCACCAACCCAATTACAATTCTAACAAGTCAATCACCAACATTTTTGCAAATGCAGCAAACCAGCAAAGCAGCCAGCAGCAACTAGCAGCCTATTTGTAGCATACCAGCAACCAACATTTGCAGCAAACCTTTATTAAAAAACTAAGCATAGAGATTGACAATACATAGATAGTCCAAGAACTGAGCAAATATGCACTGCATTATAATTTCCAACTATGACACTTAAATAATAACCACGGGAAGCAGGATTTGCAGCAAATCACCAACCCAATTACCTGTAAATTCTAACAAGTCAATCACCAACATTTGCAGCAAACACCAACATTTCCTGGTTTGCAAATGCAGCAAACAGCAAAGCAACCAGCAGCAAACAGTAGCCCATTTGCAGCATACCAGCAGCCACATTTGCAGCAAACCAAACAAGTGAAGCAAAAACTAAGCGAATAGAATTGATAATACATAGATAGTCCAAGAACTGAGCAAAAACTAAGCAAACACTGCATTACAACCTTCCATTTCCAACAAAATACCGTAACAACGTCTTCATCCATACAAAAATCATCCCTTACTTATACATTATCCAATACAAGTATATGTCCAAGTGATCTTCACCTACGGTAGACTGAGAAACTTTCTCTCATCACACACCTTACACTTGACCATTAAATAAGCTACACAACAGAACAAAAACACAATTAACGCTCGATGATGCTTTCTTTGTCTTTTCAGCGTTGACACTTCCTTCTTCATTTATTGGTCACAGATTTTACAGCCTTCATCTCAGCTTCCCTTGAATCGACATCGTCCAACTCCTCGTCCATGAATGTAGGTGGAGGTTCATGTCGTTTTTCAAGAAGCTCCAATATCACCTCTGTGGCTCGGCCGGATAACTTTTGATCTACCCATTTGAAATATTTGCACTTGGATCCCTCTTATACCTGCCACATCCATGGAATCTTCTCCCTGGATTCAATCGAGTCCAAGATGTTCTTCTTGGACTAGGTAACCCACAATAACAGTAAACCTCACCATCTTCTTCAATTGGTCGAAACGAATTTGAGCTGCTACTGAAGCTCCTTCCCTCCATTTTGAAGTATGGGCTGTTTTACGATTTTAAGCTTATGTAGACATAAGAAAACAAAGAAAAAATGACAAATCACTTGTTTTCTGACCATAAAGGAAAGAAGATGAACATCAGTTAGCAAAAACCATCGCAGACAAGAAAAAATGGATGCCGAAACAAACCTTGGAATGCCTTACAAGAATGATATGTGAGGGGATCGGAAGAAATAGAGTCGATTTCGAGCGGCTCGGCGAACCAAACTGATTCATTGTTCACATTCTTCCTCTGCTTTGGGGGCCAGCCGGTTAGGGTTTTCAATTTGGGGTTCAATTGGGGATTTAGGAGTTTATGGGCAAAGCGAAATGAACGACGTCGTTTTGATCTTCAAATTGCTGACTCAGCCTCCGGCGAGCCACGTCATCCGAAGTTTTTAATGTAAAAAATCCACGTAGACTTTCCGGCATGCCACCTATGCTTCTGATCGGACTTGGCACTGAAGTGCACGCTTTTCTCCAAACTTGGCACTTAAGTGAACGATTTGAAAGTTTTGGCACCAAAGTGCACGCCGTACACAAGTTTGGCACTTGGGGTGTACTTTTGCCGACACTTTAGATGGTATCCATGCAGAGTATCTATTGCTTATGAATCACTCAAGGTCTCATTTCCATCTCGTGTATATTTCAAGCAAGATCACCGAACTCATTCATAATAATCGAAACAACAGAAAGGTGTTCTATTCTTGCATATGTAGAGATGTCAATATGGGTGAGAATCCATATTTAACCCATATTTAGTAAGATGGGTCCAAATATGAGCAGTCAATTATAATAAATGGATTGTAAATGGTTAAGCTTAATTATATGTGGTTGTAAATGGGTTTACCTTTGAAGCCATTTAACCATTTACAATTCATTTAGTTAGACAAACCCATCCATTCACAATAAAATTTATTAGTTCATTTTGTTTTTTCGCCGCGCCGCCGCCGCCGCCGCCATTAACCGTTGTCGAATGCCACCTACTGTTGTCGAGCAGTCAAACACCGCCTACAGCCATCGAATGATGCCGTCGCCAAAAGGAAAGAAAGAAAAGGAGCGGATTTTATTCAACGACAAAAAGTGGAGGAGTCCATGGAGGTTTCGGTTTTCCAAACTTCCTCCTCCGCAGATCTATTTGTTTTTAGTTCATTATTATTACTCCGATTGGATTCATGTTTTACAATAAATGCAATAATTCCAATCTAAATTTCCACATGGTAGAACACCTAAAGGACAAAAGAACGTAAGCTATTGAGGTTAGGTACCCTGAATATTTTATACTACATTTCGACACGCCAAAAATATCAGTTCAATCGATATAGCCTAACTAGCTATTCACAGGGATATGAAATATTTCCACTACTATCTAATAGGAAAGTGCTTATGAAGTGTCTCTTACCTAATTGCATGAATTTCAACATTATCAGAATATTTAAAGTAGCCCAGGCTTTGATTTCAGCTTAAAAAAACTTCATTTCTTCTCTTAATGAACTGCTGAATTCTTTAGAGAAAAACGGAAGGTCAAATGATAGGGATAAATATGGACGAGTATTGGGCCTATCTTGTAAAATTATAAGCTAGTACTACTCTAGGAAGCCACGGGACACTCTCCAAGAGCCTCTGTGTCGTGTCAGTCACCAAAACATGCCCGATACTCTTCCACACGCGATCGAATGTGGTTAGCGCTCGAGACATGCCAAAAAACACATGAGTCAGCATCCAAACATGCCATTTCGACAAGCAAGGGGTTCAATTCTAAGCATTTTCAATAAATTAGAGATCAAAATGTAAATCTATCAAAACTATATGTGCTAAAGTCATATATCTAGCCTACCCCAAAATTTATAGCCAACACATTTTGACATTTTTTTTTTTTTGGTATCGAAGGTGTACGGGCTAGTGTTCGTACGGGAACGCGCACTCGACTAATCCTCCGGGAGGGCTAGCGCAGCATCTCACCGCCACAAACCCTCCGCTTAAATCACCGACTCCAATGTTTGAACCATTTGAAAGGACCCGAGCGCAAACTAGCTGGTATTTGACTGTTTTTATCCTTGTAAAGGGACCATTGACTTTGCAAACTTTTTTGGACTAACGATAGGTGGGTCCAATTTGACTTGGCGAGTTTTTGGTAAAGTACATTTGACTTTGTTTATCTCCTCAATTCCTGAGTTTTCATTGATACATACAAATACATATTTATTTGTAATTGAAACCGTGGAATCTCATATACTTTTCCATAATTTCCAAATTTACATTATAATTTAAAATTTAACGAAAAAAAAAAAATTTTTTTTTTTAATTAATCATGAACAACGTGCCTCAAAATATTTGCCTAAATTTTAAAGCTCCATTTTAATAATCATTTGTTGAAACTTTTATTGCCTATTTCTTCAATTTCGAAATAATATTTGAAAAGAGTTATAGAATAGGGGCAAATACCATCAAAAAACTTCAATATTATATCTTCTGTGACACAAATATCTCAACTTTTTTTGTGCCACCCAAAATCCAAAATTTTCACACTATGACACAAATACCCCCAACTTCTTTGTGACATAAAAAATCTCAAACTTATACATGTATGCTCATACACTTACACCCATCACATATTCGTTACATTAGTATAGTTAAGGATTTTTTTATGACATAAGAAAAATTTGGCATATTTGTGTCACATTGGATAAGTTTAAGGTTTTAGTAACACAAAAATGAAGTATTTGTGTCACAATCAACATAAAAATAGGAATAAAAACATAGGATGGGTTTTTTCATTTTTCTTTTTTTTTTGTGGTTACTACCCTAAAGGGGTGTTCTAGATAACTCGTAAAAGAGTATGCACACTGCATGTGATAAAAACCATAATTAATAAAAAATAATGGAAGAAACTTTTAGGAAAAAATTTCAAATAAGAGTCCTAAGTGCTTTCAGATTCTCAAACAAGGCCTGAAGTGTCATTATATTTAAATAAGGGTCTGAAATGCCTACTTGTCTCAAATAAAGGCCTTAAGTAGTCATACCTACTTCAA
The DNA here is from genome assembly GCA_019149425.1 of Psidium friedrichsthalianum. Taxonomy (NCBI): domain Eukaryota; kingdom Viridiplantae; phylum Streptophyta; class Magnoliopsida; order Myrtales; family Myrtaceae; genus Psidium; species Psidium friedrichsthalianum. The sequence continues at coordinate 3,460 of JAGVVM010001344.1, read as the reverse complement.
ATAAGGGCCTGGCCTAACTGATCAGCTAAATATTCCTATCGATCAAGCAAATTTTCATTAAAATATAATTTTAACTAATTTTTAGTTAAATTATAATAAAATTAAAATTTTAAAAAAACAAAATACAAGCGAGGGGAGCTTAAAAAAAACCAAGGAGATACAAGCAAGAGGGAGCTGCCCTCCCAACTGTAGCCGCCGCCCCAATGCCAGTGGGGGAGATGGGAGAGGGCCGCGACCCTAGGCTAAACCTGGGTGAGGAGTCGCTGCCCTTGGCTGAAGGTTCGATAACCTTGTTGTGGTCTAGCCGAGGGCTGAGGACCCTTGTTGTGGTCCGATCGAGGGCCATGGACCATCCCTCAGACTTGGTTGCCAACCCTCACCCGATCTGTTGGCCTTGTCTCTTGTTAATGAGGTCTTCGGCCCTAGTTGGCAATGTCCACTGCCCCATGAGCATTAGGGTGATGGCCACCCCATTCTGCTTGTATCTCCTTGGTTTTGTTAATTTTTTTTTTTAGTTTTAGTTTTTTTAAATTTTGAAAAATAGAAAAATTAAAAATAAGGAAAAAATTGACGAAAATGCCTAATTAATCGATGAGTCATGCCCTTTTTATAGACTAATATGACGACTTCAAATCCTTATTTGAAATAATATCCACTTCGGGCACTTTAGACCTTTTTTGAAATATGATTAACTTCATGCCCTTATTTGAAAAAAATAAAGGCACTTATGGCTTTTGTTTAAAAAAAAATTCCCAAACTTTTAGGTAAATGATGATGCACATTCAATTTGTAAAGAAAATGAATTTTAACAATTACAAAAATTGAAGGTTCTCAATTTTAATTCTAAAAATGTGAAAGATGGTGAAATATCTTGTGGTTATCCCAATTATTTTCAAATCATCATTTTGCTGCGCAAGAAATCACCTTGACAATTCATGGAATTTGGTAAAAGAATTATGAAGCAACTTCACCTTATCGCCTCTACATGTGTCCATTCAGTTATATGGCGAGTATAACTCGAATATCACGCTGATTGTTTTTGATCATATGAATTTCTAACCATGATAAGATAGGGTATAATGGGATATAAGATGTAACGATTTTGTTATATCCTATTTATTGATTGGTAAATTACGGTAACATGAGATGTGATGAAGCCAATCTCTAAGTGGCGTATGCTATCTTGAATAGAATCTATCTTGGAATAGGGATATATATTCTCATTATGAGAAGGTGTTGTTCGAGAGCTAAATAATACCATGTCCTATCACGACCGTTGCATATAAATAAAAATAATAAAATTCTCTCATGATGCATTATTACATAATTGAAATGGACACGTGATATTCGACATGGCGAATTCAGCCTTCTGACATCACCGCTGGCATTTTTCCTCATCCCCAATTGCTTCGACGGACATCACCAATTATTAGGTGGTACGAACTCTTGCTTTGCAAAATCTTATCTTCCAAAGTGATTTATCATTTGTTTTCATATTCCCAAGTCGCGGTTCTCTTTTTTCTTGTTTTTTGCATAATGGAAAACCAACAAAATGGGTGCGGTTACCCATCATCTGGTGGCCGACTTGGTTTGCGCCTAGTTCCTTTCACGAGAGGTCATATATTCAAAACTTCTAGGTGCTAAGTGACTTAATCGAGGGCCCGTGGTTGTGGGGTCTGCAGGTCCTCCTGAGGACTAGTCGTGCTTCACCGTTAATTTGAGCGCAAGCTTGCTGGCCGCGCGGACACCTCGATCATAAGAAAAAAAAGAGTGCGGCCACATGTCGTGTTGGCGATGTTGCATTTCATTTTGGGATGATATGGCCTGTTTGGTAAATTGCTGTTCCTTAAAGTGATTCTGATTAAAATAATATATTATGATTCTATTTCATGGATAATTTTTAGAGAATTAGAACATATTTGGTAACTTCACAAAATTTCTATTCCCGAACAGAAACACATTTGGTAAGTGCATAAAATTTTTATTTCCAGAAACAACCAAGTGGTGAAAATTCTTTTTTTTAAAATATTTAATCTTTTTGTAAAATATTTTTAAATTTTTTAAATTTTTAAATTTTTAAATTTTAAAAAATTATATATTTTTAATTTCCCCTTTTAATTTTTTATTTTTAATTTACCCCTTTTATTTTTTAAATTTTTTTGTTAAATTTTAAAGCGTATTTTTAAATTTAATTTTAAAAAAATGTTGTTTAAAAAATTACTAGTTGGTAAATTTCAAATCTAATTTTAATTCTTTTAAAGTTTAGAAGTTTACTTTGATTTAATCTTTTTAAAAGAACTGAGACTTTGTTCTTTTTTGTGATTCTCAAAAGTATTATTTTTCTTGATAAACAACTTTTTTATTTCTCAAAATTGATCCAAAAGTGTTCTCAAAAGTATAATCAAAATCAAAATCAAAATCATTTGTGTACCAAATATGTTTCCGATCTTTTTTTGTTTTAGAAAAAGAAATGGAGGAACAGAAATATTAGTAAATAGGCCCTAAAATTTCAAGAAGTGCTTCACAATTTACTTATGATTTTCACATGGAGTGAAGATGGTCCTCCACCCTTTCTTACCACTTTGTAGAACGAGATTTGTATATAAGATGTGAGAAAGGATAATGAATCGATTACATCATAAGGCCATTATCACGTGGTGAATACTTTTTTCGTCCTTCGAGCCAATGATAGTAGGACAAACATCTTCCAAACAACATTCTTAGATATACAATGATCTAGGGGGAGCAAACTGGACTTGACTAGGATCGAACTGGACTGACTAGGTTGGGCACAATCCATGAGGGGACAATACTATCCCTAGTTTTATGATGGATGAAATTGGACCAGACTAGCCATAGTAAATATACACATAATTAGATAATTTTTGAAGAACCAGTAAACCTAATTTTCCCATCTTTTGCTCACACCTCCTCCTCTCCTCTCACTCGACGTTCGCGTCTCGTCTTCACAACGTAGCATCTGATCGTATTTAACAATTTGCAATCTCTTGATCATATCTTATCTTGACTCAATTTGTGTTTTATCTTCTATATATATGCAAGCCCATATTTTATTGCAATTGAATTTAGTGGAGTACAATTGGTAATCTCACTTGAGCTTGATTCTTTCCAACTCGAGAATCTATTTTAGTTATTTAAGTATTTTTCTTCCTAATTAGTCTTTTCTCATTATTTTAGGATATAAGTATTCATGTGATGGTTATACGATGATCAGTGGATGTTGTTATATTAGGTTGGGATTGGTTGAGATTTGGAAGGTTGTTTAGTTTTAGATTAAAGGGTTAGATTTCCATAAACGATTGGTGTAGCGATCCCACTAGGATTGGCTGGTCTGTTTGTCCAAAATATTTAGGGGCCAAGACTATCGGCCGGTCCCTGATTCCATATGGGATCGAACCAGCTCGGATCATGCACACCCCTAGTTTTCACCATTCGAGGG
>JAGVVM010001342.1:0-25571 GCA_019149425.1 Psidium friedrichsthalianum | reverse complement strand
AATCCAACATAAACAGTTAGCAGTTGGCTTTTCTTTTTACCAGCAATAGTGACTGGAGAGTTATCATCCTTGGAGTGAACTTGCTTCCCATTGCTGTCACTGCTGCTGCTGTTGTAGGCCTTATAGACTAAAGTATCTTGCACTTTCTGGCAAATCCAACATGCCATCTGCACGGCTCTCACTGCAACATCCAGCTCTTTGGAGTATCTCTCTCTCTCTGCTTCACCATCTAAAGAGGAAAGACTCAACCTTTCGGGGTCCTCCATTAAAGGGTGTGAAGGGCTGGTACTGAAATTGGATGGAGAAGCAATCTTGAGCTCAGGAGACCTGTCCTTGGGCGAGTAGAATCGAGGGTCGTGGCTCTGAGAGGAGGAGGAGACGAATCTGGCTACATGGTTGGACGTGAATTTAACACATCTCCCCTGTCGCAGCACAACTTGTGGGAGGTTTCCACCAATTCCTGGGCAACCGAAAGGCATTTAAATCCACCACTACCCACCAAAAAAAAAAAATGGCTCTCTCTCTCTCTCTCTCTCTCTCTCTCTGCGTCGATTACAGAGTGGGTCTTTTATGATGTGGTTCGTGGGGGTGAAGTGACAATCGGAGGCATGCATATATAGAGAAGAAAAAGACAAATCTGAAAGAAGAGATGCTTCGAATCTTCCTTCCCTTCAATACTCAACCGACGCATGGACATAGAGAAGCTCCAATTAATTACAAATAATTGCTCCGAATCCCCTCAATTTTGACACCATGACGCAATAGTTCATTTTGATCAAGAAAATAAAAAATCACTTGGTCAATATTGATGGTTATGGAGATAGGAAAAGGGAGGTGCTATCCTATCCTCATGTGATTAAATTCGCCCCATTTTTATCGAAAGGACAAAATCGACATAAATAATTCAATTGCAATTTAAATTGGTGGCCTCAAATTTATTTACTTTCTTTTTTTTAGGTGTTTTTTTATTGCTATGTAGAATTTACTTACAAAAAGAAAATATGCCCATGTATTTTAAAAGACACTATGCCCTTTTAATTGTTAGAATTTACTTCCATAAAAATTAACTTTGTCGAAGAAAGAAATTTTCAAGAAACATAATTTCTCTTCCGTATGTGCTGATAACATTAATGGATAAATTGTCAAGTAAAATCCAGCAATGATTTAACATAGACAGTCTTAGCACAATCATTTGTCTATAAAATGTTTATGAAAAAAGACATCGAGATGTCTCGCCATGCATAATATTTTTGGTGTATCGCAAGATAATTCTATAACCCTACATACTCTGAGTAAAAATATTGCCAATAGTAAGTAAAAAAAGATAAATACATTAATATAGCTAGTAAAGAGATTTGATATATATTTTAGACTAATGAAACTAAAAATAACATATTCACCAAGAAAGTGAGCTTTTGATTAAGAGATAGAAAAAATAGATAAGTTATTATAAGAGCAGTGATGAAAAAGAGAATTCTAAATGAAAGAATTTGTCTTTTCTCCTTACTATTGGCAAGATAATTTTCACACCGAGCATGCGAAACGTTATAGAAATATCTAGGAATACACTAAAATTTTATTTAAAATAAAACTTGCGAAATGCTTAATAATGGCAACTAGATCCTAAATAAAAATAGAAAAAGAAAGAAAACAGGCCATTACTTTGCAATTAGATGACTGAGGGCTATTTTGTCCTTTTATTGTTAATGGGGGTGGATTTAGTCTTTTTTTTTGGTTGATCGAAGATGGATTTAGTCATATAAAAAGTGAAGTAGCACCGCCCTAGAAAAAACACTACAACAAAAATCAAAATTTTAAGGGGTAGCCTATAGCTTTTTAAAGTTCGGGGGCTACAAATTAAAAGCGTAATCCGTAACTTCTTGAAATTCGAGTACCATTGCACAATGGTGCCAAAGGTTAATAGAATTGTGAATAATTATCCCAATAATTTAGCAACAGGAGATAAATATTAGAACCGCCAAAAATTATGCATAGTGCTCACTTCGTGTCAAAAGTTTTAAAGGATCATGTAAGTATTAATTTTTTGAAAAACAATAGTTTTAGTGTCAACTTTAATCTGTTTGGCTAGAAATCCGACACGGCTTTTTATTTATCTATCAATGTCTTAAGCCAAAGTGGGCCGCCGAAGGTCCAATCAACAGTTAAAAAAAGCTAAATTTTCAAAAAATTAAAAATTGAAAAATCAAAATTTAATTAGATTTAAAAAAAAAAAAAACGAAACTCACGGATGCTGTTACTAAGCCCTTGCCATTGGTAGCCATTGGGAAGGGTAGGCGAAGGTCACTTGAGCCTCCTTGAAGCTAGTGACCCTCGCTAGCCCCAAGGAGGGCTTGATGGTTTAGATTTGGTGCTGGGTGCAACCCTCACGCAGATTTGTGCAAGGGTTGCTAGCCCTCACTGGGGGCAACGAGGCCTTGCTTCGGGGCCAGTGGCCCTGGACAATGCCTTGCCAGCCCTCCTTGCCTTAGGCTAGGACAAGTCGGTGACCCTCACTCAAATCTAAGGCAATAGGCTGTTGTCTATCTCGGGTGAAGGCTGCCGAACTTTAGGAAGACCCAGAAGACCTCCATCAGCCCTTCCTGGTGGTTGCCACTAGCAAGGGCTTGGCTTAGCCTTTTGAAATTTTTTTTTTAGTTTGAGTTTGTTCTTTTCTTTCAGTTTAGCTTTGTAAAAATGTTTCTTATGTTTTTATGTCAAGTCATATTAAAATTTTAATTATAATTGCCACATAATCATTTCGCCACAATTTCTCATCGAAAACATTTAAGTGATAGTTTTTTCTTCAATTTGAGAGTTAAAGGAGCCAATGAAAATTTTTGACACTAAAATGAGTGTTATACATAACTTTTTTCGCTTCTAAGACCTATACGGCAACCATTCTGATTTGAAAAAGCGATTCCAATTAAAATAACTTTTTTTATTCTATTCCCTATATGAGTTTTAAAAAATTAGAACGCATTTGGTAACTGCTTAAAATTTTGGTTCCTGGAACATGATAGGTTTGGTAACTGCACAAAAATTTATTTTCTCGAGAACAATTGCTCTTCCTAATTTTTGTCATTTAAGTCAAATAATTACATAATTACTTTGTGAAATTTCATCATATATTTTTAAATAATCAAAGATTAATTTATATTGATTCTCTTATAAAACATATGCATATTGCAATGTAAAAATAAATATCAAGAATTATTATGAGCCATTTTCACCATTTATTGTGGGGTTTCATCGAACTTTTTTAAGCGAGCGGACAATCAACAGGAGTGACACCCTCATTTCTACAAAGAAAATGCACTGCATTGGTGCGCATTTTTGGTTCTAAAAAAAATCAAATCTTAGTCTTAATTTATTGAAAACTAAGAACGAGACATTGTTAATTGTTCACAATGGTTAATTTTTTCTTTTTGCAAAATTTTCTAAAACTAGACTAAGTCTAAGATACATAAACCTTGGCAAATCACAACCAAAGCAATCAAGTGCGTAATCAAAAAATATCATGACATTGATAAATCACATCATAAAATCCTAATGAAGCCCTAAGGGTTTAGAGAAATGTGGTTCGAGTTGAATTTCAATGGTGTTTATAATTTTTTAAATAAAAAATCTATGAAATCTAGTGAATATAGGCCCAAATTTATGAAAAAGAGATCGAAATAACCTAATATAAGCTTATTCTATTTTTAGGGATTTTCTGAAATTTTTCTGATTTTTTAGAATTTTTTCAATTTTTTATTATATTATTATAATATATTATATATATATTTCTTTCAAAATGAGATCCTGTCTTGTTTTAGGTCGAGGGAAAAGTGATAAGAAAACTAAAAGGAAAAAGCGAGAGATATTGGACTTTTATTCTATTTTGTGTTTTTCAAAAGTGATTCTTTTTTTCAAAATCAACTTTTTTGTTATTGTTTTTGCTCCAAAACTATTTTCAAAAACAAAATTAAAATCAGAATCATTTTTGTTATCAAATAGGATTCTTGGTCTTTTTTGTTTCGATAAATAAAATTAGAAAACTAAAATGGTTATCATATAAGCCCCTGGTGTCCTTCTCCCATTTAGCAACAATTTGGTTTTCCCCCCTTGGGTGAGCACCCAATTTATCACGATGGTTGAAACACGAGAGCTCCACTTGAGATACGCATCTAATGATTATCATGCAAGAGGCCACTGGATAATATCCTTTTGCTGAATGGCTTTGCATTACTTTATCAATTAGACCATAATGATTCGATTCTCCCAAGGGTCAATATCATGAAAAACACCAAATTAGTATAATTGTGTTAAATTTACTCCAAATTAATTTTGTATCACAAAAGATCTCAAACTAGTACAGCTGTTACAAATTTACTCTCCGTTAATTTTTGTTAAGTTTTATCATCAAATTGCTTAGTCGAATAACAAGTGGTAGATAATGGGTGCACCGATTTGGGGTTTTTACCCTCTTTTCGTCACAGATATATTAGTTTGGATTTTTTATGCTATTAACCTAATTTAATGAAAACTAACGGAGGATAAATTTATTACAAAAATACCAATTTGAGATTTTTGGTAGCCCAAAAAATTAGTTTGGGGTAAATTTATCCCGATTGTGCCAATTTGAGATTTTTTGTAGTCAAAAAATTAGTTTGAGATAAATTTATCACAAGTGTACCGGTTTAAGATTTTTTTCGTGATATTATCATTCTTTAAAAGTACCCTTTCGATTGAACATTTAATCCTTTCTTCCTTTTATTGGGATTTTTTTCTTAAACAAACATGGATGGCCGCACAAAAGCTCAATAGACAATAAAGTATTTTCATGCATAGACCGTTTTACCTATAAGGTCGATAAAAAAAATAGAGAGCTTTCGAAAATCAACAATTCTCTTCAGTGAAATATAACCGCTTCCTTGATTTTTTTTTTCATGTAATACTTTCCCTTAGTCACAAGCAACATGAAGCCCCAGACAACATTTGAAGTTTACTAATGGAATGGTCGCATCATATCTTGAGTCAAAGAACAAGAAAAGAAGGACCAGAGATTGTTTCTCTCTCTTGTAGAGACCCTTTCCCTTGTATTAATGCTAGAGCACATCTGTGTGCATGATTGGGGAAAAAAAAAAACTTTAATTATATAGAAAGTGGAATACTGCTTTTGAAATTATGTGAGGATCCTCAAAATCATGATCTTGCCCATCACTGAAAAATTATTGTAATCTCCCAAAACCTCTTTGGCTATTGTGCTTTAGTTGCATCAGCATGAGATCATCCACACGTAATCTTGAGATTGAGTTCTAGCGCCACTAAGCTTGACAGTTTCAAGTCACTCACTCAGCTCTAAAATTCAGATGAGATTTTCACTTGAGAATCACTCACTCACTTCAATGATTGGACTTAAGTAGAGAATGGCTCGGCGGGTGGGTTGTGTTCAACAAGACCATTCATGAGTTTGGAGTGGATGGACGTGATTAAGATTGAAGTGCATTTATCATCCTATCAAATTATCAATAGGATGATAAATGCACTTCAATCTTAATCACGTCCATCCACTCCAAACTCATGAATGGTCTTGTTGAACACAAACCACCCGCCGAGCCATTCTCTACTTAAGTCCAATCATTGAAGTGAGTGAGTGATTCTCAAGTGAAAATCTCATCTGGAATTTTAAGAGCTGAGTGAGTGACTTGAAACTGTCAAGCTTAGTGGCGCTAGAACTCAATCTCAAGATTACGTGTGGATGATCTCATGCTGATGCAACTAAAGCACAATAGCCAAAGAGGTTTTGGGAGATTACAATAATTTTTCAGTGATGGGCAAGATCATGATTTTGAGGATCCTCACATAATTTCAAAAGCAGTATTCCACTTTCTATATAATTAAAGTTTTTTTTTTCCCCAATCATGCACACAGATGTGCTCTAGCATTAATACAAGGGAAAGGGTCTCTACAAGAGAGAGAAACAAATCTCTGGTCCTTCTTTTTCTTGTTCTTTGACTCAAGATATGATGCGACCATTCCATTAGTAAACTTCAAATGTTGTCTGGGGCTTCATGTTGCTTGTGACTAAGGGAAAGTATTACATGAAAAAAAAAATCAAGGAAGCGGTTATATTTCACTGGAGAGAATTGTTGATTTCGAAAGCTCTCTATTTTTTTATCGACCTTATAGGTAAAACGGTCTATGCATGAAAATACTTTATTGTCTATTGAGCTTTTGTGCGGCCATCCATGTTTGTTAAGAAAAAAATCCCAATAAAAGGAGAAAGGATTAAATGTTCAATCGAAAGGGTACTTTTAAAGAATGATAATATCACGAAAAAATCTTAAACCGGTACACTTGTGATAAATTTATCTCAAACTAATTTTTTGACTACAAAAAATCTCAAATTGGCACAATCGGGATAAATTTACCCCAAACTAATTTTTGGGCTAAAAAATCTCAAATTGGTATTTTTGTAATAAATTTTATCCTCCGTTAGTTTTCATTAAATTAGGTTAATAGCATAAAAAAATCCCAAACTAATATATCTGTGACGAAAAGAGGGTAAAAACCCCAAATCGGTGCACCCATTATCTACCACTTGTTATTCGACTAAGCAATTTGATGATAAAACTTAACAAAAATTAACGGAGAGTAAATTTGTAACAGCTGTACTAGTTTGAGATCTTTTGTGATACAAAAATTAATTTGGAGTAAATTTAACACAATTATACTAATTTGGTGTTTTTCATGATATTGACCCTTGGGAGAATCGAATCATTATGGTCTAATTGATAAAGTAATGCAAAGCCATTCAGCAAAAGGATATTATCCAGTGGCCTCTTGCATGATAATCATTAGATGCGTATCTCAAGTGGAGCTCTCGTGTTTCAACCATCGTGATAAATTGGGTGCTCACCCAAGGGGGGAAAACCAAATTGTTGCTAAATGGGAGAAGGACACCAGGGGCTTATATGATAACCATTTTAGTTTTCTAATTTTATTTATCGAAACAAAAAAAGACAAGAATCCTATTTGATAACAAAAATGATTCTGATTTTAATTTTGTTTTTTGAAAATAGTTTTGGAGCAAAAACAATAACAAAAAAGTTGATTTTGAAAAAAGAATCACTTTTGAAAAACACAAAATAGAATAAAAGTCCAATATCTCTCGCTTTTTCCTTTTAGTTTTCTTATCACTTTTCCCTCGACCTAAAACAAGACAGGATCTCATTTTGAAAGAAATATATATATATATATTATAATAATATAATAAAAAATGAAAAAATTCTAAAAAATCAGAAAAATTTCAGAAAATCCCTAAAAATAGAATAAGCTTATATTAGGTTATTTCGATCTCTTTTTCATAAATTTGGGCCTATATTCACTAGATTTCATAGATTTTTTATTTTAAAAAATTATAAACACCATTGAAATTCAACTCGAACCACATTTCTCTAAACCCTTAGGGCTTCATTAGGATTTTATGATGTGATTTATCAATGTCATGATATTTTTTGATTACGCACTTGATTGCTTTGGTTGTGATTTGCCAAGGTTTATGTATCTTAGACTTAGTCTAGTTTTAGAAAATTTTGCAAAAAGAAAAAATTAACCATTGTGAACAATTAACAATGTCTCGTTCTTAAGTTTTCAATAAATTAAGACTAAGATTTGATTTTTTTAGAACCAAAAATGCGCACCAATGCAGTGCATTTTCTTTGTAGAAATGAGGGTGTCACTCCTGTTGATTGTCCGCTCGCTTAAAAAAGTTCGATGAAACCCACAATAAATGGTGAAAATGGCTCATAATAATTCTTGATATTTATTTTTACATTGCAATATGCATATGTTTTATAAGAGAATCAATATAAATTAATCTTTGATTAATTAAAAATATATGATGAAATTTCACAAAGTAATTATGTAATTATTTGACTTAAATGACAAAAATTAGGAAGAGCAATTGTTCTCGAGAAAATAAATTTTGTGCAGTTACCAAACCTATCATGTTCCAGGAACCAAAATTTTAAGCAGTTACCAAATGCGTTCTAATTTTTTAAAACTCATATAGGGAATAGAATAAAAAAAGTTATTTTAATTGGAATCGCTTTTTCAAATCAGAATGGTTGCCGTATAGGTCTTAGAAGCGAAAAAAGTTATGTATAACACTCATTTTAGTGTCAAAAATTTTCATTGGCTCCTTTAACTCTCAAATTGAAGAAAAAACTATCACTTAAATGTTTTCGATGAGAAATTGTGGCGAAAATGATTATGTGGCAATTATAATTAAAATTTTAATATGACTTGACATAAAAACATAAGAAACATTTTTACAAAAGCTAAACTGAAAGAAAAGAACAAACTCAAACTAAAAAAAAATTTCAAAAGGCTAAGCCAAGCCCTTGCTAGTGGCAACCACCAGGAAGGGCTGATGGAGGTCTTCTGGGTCTTCCTAAAGTTCGGCAGCCTTCACCCGAGATAGACAACAGCCTATTGCCTTAGATTTGAGTGAGGGTCACCGACTTGTCCTAGCCTAAGGCAAGGGAGGGCTGGCAAGGCATTGTCCAGGGCCACTGGCCCGAGCAAGGCCTCGTTGCCCCAAGTGAGGGCTAGCAACCCTTGCACAAATCTGCGGTGAGGGTTGCACCCAGCACCAAATCTAAACCATCAAGCCCTCCTTGGGGGCTAGCGAGGGTCACTAGCTTCAAGGAGGCTCAAGTGACCTTCGCCTACCCTTCCCAATGGCTACCAATGGCAAGGGCTTAGTAACAAGCATCCGTGAGTTCGTTTTTTTTTTTTTTTTAAATCTAATTAAATTTTGATTTTTCAATTTTTAATTTTTTGAAAATTTAGCTTTTTTTAACTGTTGATTGGACCTTCGGCGGCCCACTTTGGCTTAAGACATTGATAGATAAATAAAAAGCCGTGTCGGATTTCTAGCCAAACAGATTAAAGTTGACACTAAAACTATTGTTTTTCAAAAAATTAATACTTACATGATCCTTTAAAAACTTTTGACACGAAGTGAGCACTATGCATAATTTTTGGCGGTTCTAATATTTATCTCCTGTTGCTAAATTATTGGGATAATTATTCACAATTCTATTAACCTTTGGCACCATTGTGCAATGGTACTCGAATTTCAAGAAGTTACGGATTACGCTTTTTAATTTGTAGCCCCCGAACTTTAAAAAGCTATAGGCTACCCTTAAAATTTTGATTTTTGTTGTAGTGTTTTTCTAGGGCGGTGCTACTTCACTTTTTATATGACTAAATCCATCTTCGATCAACCAAAAAAAAAAGACTAAATCCACCCCCATTAACAATAAAAGGACAAAATAGCCCTCAGTCATCTAATTGCAAAGTAATGGCCTGTTTCTTTCTTTTTCTATTTTTATTTAGGATCTAGTTGCCATTATTAAGCATTTCGCAAGTTTTATTTTAAATAAAATTTTAGTGTATTCCTAGATATTTCTATAACGTTTCGCATGCTCGGTGTGAAAATTATCTTGCCAATAGTAAGGAGAAAAGACAAATTCTTTCATTTAGAATTCTCTTTTTCATCACTGCTCTTATAATAACTTATCTATTTTTTCTATCTCTTATATCAAAAGCTCACTTTCTTGGTGAATATGTTATTTTTAGTTTCATTAGTCTAAAATATATATCAAATCTCTTTACTAGCTATATTAATGTATTTATCTTTTTTTACTTACTATTGGCAATATTTTTACTCAGAGTATGTAGGGTTATAGAATTATCTTGCGATACACCAAAAATATTATGCATGGCGAGACATCCGATGTCTTTTCATAAACATTTTATAGACAAATGATTGTGCTAAGAACTGTCTATGTTAAATCATTGCTGGATTTTACTTGACAATTTATCCATTAATGTTATCAGCAATACGGAAGAGAAATTATGTTTTCTTGAAAATTTCTTTCTTCGACAAAGTTAATTTTTATGGAAGTAAATTCTAACAATTAAAAGGGCATAGTGTCTTTTAAAATACATGGCATATTTTCTTTTTGGTAAGTAAATTCTACATAGCAATAAAAAAACCTAAAAAAAAGAAAGTAAATAAATTTGAGGCCACCAATTTAAATTGCAATTGAATTATTTATGTCGATTTTGTCCTTTCGATAAAAATGGGGCGAATTTAATCACATGAGGATAGGATAGCACCTCCCTTTTCCTATCTCCATAACCATCAATATTGACCAAGTGATTTTTTATTTTCTTGATCAAAATGAACTATTGCGTCATGGTGTCAAAATTGAGGGGATTCGGAGCAATTATTTGTAATTAATTGGAGCTTCTCTATGTCCATGCGTCGGTTGAGTATTGAAGGGAAGGAAGATTCGAAGCATCTCTTCTTTCAGATTTGTCTTTTTCTTCTCTATATATGCATGCCTCCGATTGTCACTTCACCCCCACGAACCACATCATAAAAGACCCACTCTGTAATCGACGCAGAGAGAGAGAGAGAGAGAGAGAGAGAGAGTTCCATTTTTTTTTTTTTTGGTGGGTAGTGGTGGATTTAAATGCCTTTCGGTTGCCCAGGAATTGGTGGAAACCTCCCACAAGTTGTGCTGCGACAGGGGAGATGTGTTAAATTCACGTCCAACCATGTAGCCAGATTCGTCTCCTCCTCCTCTCAGAGCCACGACCCTCGATTCTACTCGCCCAAGGACAGGTCTCCTGAGCTCAAGATTGCTTCTCCATCCAATTTCAGTACCAGCCCTTCACACCCTTTAATGGAGGACCCCGAAAGGTTGAGTCTTTCCTCTTTAGATGGTGAAGCAGAGAGAGAGAGATACTCCAAAGAGCTGGATGTTGCAGTGAGAGCCGTGCAGATGGCATGTTGGATTTGCCAGAAAGTGCAAGATACTTTAGTCTATAAGGCCTACAACAGCAGCAGCAGTGACAGCAATGGGAAGCAAGTTCACTCCAAGGATGATAACTCTCCAGTCACTATTGCTGGTAAAAAGAAAAGCCAACTGCTAGTGTTTATGTTGGATTATACAGTTTTTGGATTGCGCAAGTTGGGTGTTCGTTGTGAATCCGGTTTGTTTGGTTTTGATGAGTGATCTTATGCGTTGATTTTGATTCTGAGTTTGGTTTATGCCATAAAGTAAGGGGCTTTCTCCATTAATTGCTGGGACATAACTTTGCTCTGTGGTACTTGAATTGTACGTTCTCTTTTGCATAACTGTTTCGGGTGAGTAATCTGAGATGGGTACATCTTCCATCACATAGTGCACATAAATGTTAGTGACAAAAAATGACTGGACAAGAGACCTTTAGCTCCTGATGGGAAGAGAAATTGGTGGAATGTTTAGTACTCTCGAAGCTGCAATTACCTATAAGTGAAGCCTTTGTTACCTTTTCCTGTTGGTGCAATCGCAATAGATGTAATTGGCTTACTGTTCCCATTCTAGACGAGGCAAACGATGGATTCAATTGTTAAAACCCAGCCTGATAACTATTGGACTAAGAAAACTCAAATGCCAGTTATAATTTTGAGAACCTATTTACTAGCGTGCAAGTGAGTCCCTACTTTGGAGGAGGTGGTTCAGTTGTAGTTGTATTTTGAGATTTTTGGAATGAGTCTACCGTTTGTTCGAGTAAGGGCTCTACCTCGAGAACCTGGTTCCCACAAACTTCTCCGCAGGGCGGTCGACTTCTCTGTGGCATCAATATTAATTTTCACATAATAAGGATTATTGATGCAACAACGCAGAGTACAGATATTTTATTTTCTCTGAAGAAGCGGGTTAAAGTAGCTTTCTGATTTTGTATGTTGTGAAGTAACTGCAGGGTTTTCCTTTCTTTTTCCTTGCAATTGCAATATCAGATATTTCCCTCCTTGAGTTTGTGTGGTTGAAAGTGCATTAGTTTTCATTTATAATTTACCAAATGATAGCATACATGTTTAAACCTCTCTCTTTGACACGTAGTTTTTTTCCCCAATACGGTATCTCCAATCTATAATGCATCAAATCTGTCTTTTTTCTGCAAAGGAAATGAAAACCTTAAAGCCTAATGAAGCAGAACCTTAGGTTATTTCCCTCGTAAGCAATTTATGCGCTTTGTTCCTTTTCTTTGTCTGTTTACTTGAAATAATGTTTTGTTTATAATTGCTCTATCATACTTCTTTATCTATAAGACAACTCTGCTGGTTCTTTGATATAGATTTCAGTCACTAGATTTAGTCATGAGATTCTTTCTGCATGTACCTGTCACAGAGTGCTACTTTTGGTGTATAATCTTCGTTTATGCTCAAGCAGGTGCTTCTCCGATTATTTAGATCCTAGAGAGAGGCATTTTTTTATATGGCCTCAACCAATCGATTTTAATATGTTCACTTAGTTCTTCATGTTCATGCTTTATAAGGTGCAGCTGCATTCTTCACCTGGTAGTTTCGCTAATGCTCTTGATCTTGCATCTGAACAGACTGGAGTGTGCAAGCTACAATAAGTTGGTTGTTATCTGAGTCTTTTGGAGCAAGCAATGTCTCGATTGTCGCCGAGGAGGACGTACATGATCTCTCCAAGGCTGATGGAGCCAGCTTGTTGAAAGCCGTTGTGGAAACAGTCAATGAAGCCCTATCGGAGGCACCCCGATTCGGGCTTATCTGTCCTCGAGAGAACCTCGGCCCTAAGGAAGTTCTCAAGGCTATTGGCCGTTGCAGCTCCGCTGGCAGGCTAAATACAAAGTTTTGGGCACTAGATCCCGTTGACGGCACACTGGGGTTTGTGCGTGGTGATCAGTATGCTGTTGCTCTTTCACTGATAGAAGATGGGAAAGTGGTCCTTGGAGTTCTTGGCTGCCCCAATACCCAATGAAGAAGGAGTGGCTAAGCTACCACCATCGCTACCATAGGATTATCACCAAATTGACCCCGCGGCGGCGGAATCTTGGGACCGGGGTTGCATACTTTACGCCAGGGGAGGCAGTGGTGAGGCCTGGATGCAGCCATTGCTCCATAAGAACAAGAGGCTAGAGTGGCCAACGCTGCAGTGCCCGTTCGTGTTTCTTCCATCGATAATCCAGCGTTAGCAACTTTCTGCGAACCGGTTGAGAAGGCAAATTCAAGTCATTCCTTCACAGCTGGACTAGCTCACAGTGTCGGGCTTAGGTGCGTATTGGTCCATTCCCCTATCGTCACTGCTTCGCACGGTGATACGAATCAGAATGGAGTACATTTAGCTCCACTTAAGCATTGCTGAATGATTCACAAAGGATGCGTAACTTTATAATGCGAAATAACAGATATTCAGTGAATGCTGCTAAACAAGAAAATCATTGAAATTATGGCAAACTAGCGGACCCTATGATTTAAGGAACACCGTACCTCTGTTTCTGCAGAAGCAGCCCTTGCGTGTGACAGCATGGTCAAATATGCAGCCATAGCTCGTGGAGATGCTGAGGTCTTCATGAAGTTTGCGAGGGCGGGTTACAAGGAGAAAATATGGGACCACGCCGCCGGAGTCGTGATAGTACAAGAGGCTGGTGGCGTCGTGACGGACGCGAGGGGAAGTCCCCTTGATTTCTCCAAGGGTACATATTGGAAGGTCTCGATCGAGGTATAATAGTCTGTTCCGGGGCCAAACTGCACGAAAGCATCATTAAGGCTGTAGATGCTAGTTGGAACTGCTCTTGTCTGTAAAAGAAAATGTGCTTGTATGTATAGCAATAAGTCTGGCGTAAAATTACTGTTGAATCTTCAAGGTACTGAAGCGATTCCATTTTAAACTTCCCGACCCGGTTCGAACTTAGGAAAGGACCGGTCTAATTGCTGAATGGTGTTATGTACGT
Organism: Psidium friedrichsthalianum; assembly: GCA_019149425.1. Taxonomy (NCBI): domain Eukaryota; kingdom Viridiplantae; phylum Streptophyta; class Magnoliopsida; order Myrtales; family Myrtaceae; genus Psidium; species Psidium friedrichsthalianum. The sequence goes on along the minus strand of JAGVVM010001342.1, from coordinate 11,762 downwards.
AATATAGGAACTGAAAGTTTGACATTACGGACCTTGCGAATCGATAAGGCCGTATCGATCAGTTTGATTAATTTCCTCGATGGAACTTAAGCCATGTTCATTAATTTGGGCATAGATTTTCTAGATTTTTTTTTTTTTTACAAAATCATAAGCACCTTTGAAATTAACCCGAATAACATTTTTATAAGTTCTTAGGGCTTCGTTAGGGTTTTATGATGCGATTCATCATGTCATGATTACTTGATTATGCACTTGATTTCATTGATTGTGATTTGCCTAGGTTTATATACTTTATACTTAGTGTGGTTTTAGAGAATTCTGGAATAGACAAAATACCAGCATGTACACTTAGCAGTTCTCGTTCTTAAGTTTTGGATGAATTACATTAAGCTTTGATTTTCTTGAACAAAAAACGCACACCAATGCAGGATAGTGCATTACATTTTTTTTTGCAGAATAATGGTGTTGCTCATGTTGATTATCCACTTGCTTAAAAGAGTTTGATGAAACCTCATAATAAATAGTAAAAATGACTTGTGATATTTATTTTTACATTTCAACATGCAATATGCAATATGAATCAATCTTCGATTAATTTGAAATTTAGGATGAAATTTTAAAAAATAACTACAAAATTGTTTGACTTAAATGAAAAAAAATAGGAAGATAAATTGTTCCTAGAAACTGAAATTTTGTGCAGTTACCAAACACGCTTCCATTCCAAGAACAAAAATTTTATACAGTTATCAAACGTGTTTTGTTGCAAGAACAAAAATTTTATGCAATTACCAAACGCATTCTGATTCTTTAAAATTTATTCGGGAAAAAAATAAAAAAAAGTCATTTAATCAGAATCACTTTTTTAAAGCAGAATATTTATCATGCAGGGCCTAAGTCTCTAGGGGTGGGTGTGTGAGTGTGGGGCAAATAAGAAAGCTACTAACCACTTACAAACATTGCAACTAAAATCACCATTACTCAAACTCTCTTTGTTTGGTCGAAATAAATTATTTGGTCAATATTTTTCCTAGAAATGATTCCTTATATCTTTTGGAATATTGGTCAATTTAAAATGATTGTTGATTCATTTTTGTAAGTGATGCAAGCGAATGTTTTTAAGAAAATATACACGAAAATAAATATGTTCATTCATTTTTTTAAGCGATACATCGACCATTTTATTTCTCATTCACTAATTATTTGAAGCGGTATAAGTGTTTTGTTTTTATTAAAAGTATTTCTTAAATTATTTATTTTTTCACGAACCAAATAAAATGTTAATCAGGTTCATTCTTCCCACCAAACAGAAAATATGGAGATGTTTGTTTTTTCCTTTTTATATTTTTTTGGGATGAATTACAGAATGTATGAAGAATTCTTTCTAGCAACGGGGAAAGTAATGAAGATTATTATTAGTTTAAGGCTTAATACTAAGAAAAATCCTAATTGGTATATATGTGATAAATTTATGCCAAACTATATCTTTGACCACAAAAATTTCAACTGGTATACTTTTGATAAATTTACCATAAACTATTTTTTTCGATTATCAAAAACGTCAAATTGATACATTTATTACAAATATACTACAAACTAATTATTTGACTACCAAAACTCTAAATTGGTATACATAAAATAAATTTACTATTTGTTAGTTTCCTTTAAATTGGATTAATACCAAGAAAAATCCTAAATTAATACGCCTATAACCAATATAGGGTAAAAACCCCAAATGTGTATATTCAATAATTGCCACGTACCATCCACTCAAGAATTTGACGATAAAATTTAATAAAAACTAACGGAAGATAAATTTATCACAAATGTATTAATTTGGGATAAATTTGTTAAAGATGTACTAATTTAAAATTTTTGATGATTAAAAAAATAATTTAGGATAAATTCGTTAGAAATTCACTAGTCTGGGGTGATTTTGATACTTACCTTTTATTTTTATTGTTATTCTTTTGGTCGGGAGAACATATGAAGATTGACCAGACAGAGGGACTCCCACCATTTTTCTGAGGGAGGAAACACTCACGCTTCCACTTCCATCTTCCTCCGTCATCTCTCACTCCTCTTCTCCGCTTGCCATCGAGCTCAGAGTGACCCAGCTATGGAGATTTCTTCTTCTGCGCTTGTCGTCTCGTCTCTGAACATCTTCTCCCGCCCGACGTCGGGCCCTTTTCCTTCAGTTTCTTGTTTACCGTCCCCTCCTCCTCCTCCGACAACCCCTAGGTCCTCTCGAGTTTTCTCTGCTTCTCCGGCTCCTGCCTTCGTCAAGCCGGATCGAACTAAGCCGGCCCGCCCTCCGCCAGGCCCCGCCCCCGCCCGGAAGCATCACTCCAAGTCTTATTTGGCCAGGCGGGCCGCTGTTCTTGAAATTCAGCAGTCGGCCGATTTGGACTACGCTCTCGAAAGGTCCTGGAAGAATGGATACGTGGTTGCCCCACTATTTCGATGTTGTTGTGAAGTGCTTTGGTTGTTTAATTTGCTATGTGGCATGTTTGTTTTGAAATCTAGATTAAATTTTGAGAATTTAATTGCACCATTTGCAGGTTTAGGGCTTGATTGTATTCTGTTTGTGCGCTTCCGGTGTGTTTGTCCCCTTTATTGGTCTATGCAACATTTTATGATAAATCCCATAGTGAAATTTTGCGCCTGCTTTAGGGAAACCGGCCCTTTCACTTGCTAGACTTATCATTCAATTATCATAGAGCATGAAATTTAATATGTTTTGAGGAAAAAAGAAAAACGGAAATGTCAATGCATATGGTATCGGGGTTCAGATTCGACAATCTTGGAAGATCGCATGAAATCATCTTTCACAAGTTCATGCGGTCCCTCTCAACATCTAATGTGATGGACATCTTGAAATCATGGATCACGTTTACTGCTTTCAGTGTAATGATATCTCTTTCCTCATCTTTGCTTCATTCCTTCTTCTGCTGAATATCTCTTAGGAGGTTAAGGTCTTCTAATTTTGTGTCTGTGCAGGTTTGGTGGTATTCTGAAGGTGCAGGACTTGAATGCCATTATGAGGTATTTTGGGAAGCTCAGCCGGATGCAAGATATCTCCAAGGTTTTGAAACTTCCAAAGTTATATTCACTTTTTTTGTCGAGTTAGTTTAACTGTCTCCTCTCACTGCATAAAATTCGATTGTTCTTGAATGTGGACTAGAATTATTATCAGTGAATGAAATTATTCTCAAACCAATTTTCCAACTCATGCTTCGTTCATGACTGAATGTCATGGATTTAAGGAATTCATGTGTTCTGTTCCATTATGTGTTCATCGCGACGTGGCGGAATTATGCTTACACTTCAATTTTGTCAAGAACAAAGAACAGCTCACAAAAATCATTACCTTGATGGTGCTTGGAAATAAATGTTTATAAAAGTAGTAATGTATCTTTAAGAATATCTACAACGAAAAAGAAGAAAATAAACCGCAATAAGTTTAGAATGTGTTTGGACTGGCTTTTTCTTCTTCTTCTTCTTCTTCTCATCATCATCATCATCATCATCATCATTTTAAATCTTGTAGTGCGCGCACTTTGACTTTGTTTTTATTCTTAAGCATCTGAAGCTTTCATGATATATAAATGTCTACACATGGATTCACTTATAAGAAATTTGACTCTACCAAACAGCTCAAATAGATTTTTGGTATTGATTTTAGCTTTACCCTCATGATTTGGAAGCTTAAGATAATTCATTTCCATCTACCTTCTCCTGCCTCATTCCTCTGTCTGTGGCACGCCCTCTATCTGGCAGGCTAAATTGTGGCTGGCAATGGGTCTTCTTACTTAGGAGACAGTTTATCATTTTCTTTCAGTTCCTTTTAATTACCTAATGAAGAGCTGGTATTAATTTTCTGTTGAAATTGTCACAGCTCTTTCAGTATATGCAGAAGCATGAGAAGATCAGTCCTTCAAGTTATAGCAGTTATATAAAGTTCACAGGGACATGCCCAACCCATTGAATGCACTGGAAATCTATAACAGTATTCCGGATGCCTCAATGAAAATCAATGTCTTTATAAGTAATGCTGTTCTTAGTTGCCTCATCAGAAATGGCAAGTTCAGCATCGGCATGAAATGTTTCCAACAAATGAAGCAAGATGGGCTCAAACCGGATATTGTTACATATAGTACGGTGCGCAACTCTAACCTCATCTTGGTTAACTTTCTCTAAGCAATCCAATTAGCAACTTGTGGGAAATAGATTTGTGACCAATAAAAAGCTAATTTTTATGTAATATCTAGGCTTTTGATACGTGAACTGCAGAAATTGTTTATCTATGTGAAGAGATATGCTTTATACATTGTAGGCCTATTCTCAACAGCTTAAGTTTTTGGGAAAACGATTAGTTAATATGTTAGAGCACATGTGAGGTGTTGATATCCGAAATACTCCCCTTTATATTATTTTGTATGTTTTCCATCTCCTTTCATGCTCTATTGTTCCAGTCTGTGATTGTCTTTAGTTGGTTTACTACGATCGCATCCATGTTTCACATGTAAGGCCCCACTTATATAGGAGAGGGATTGTTAATATATAGTCTCTTTAGATTGTTAGACAACATTATCTATCGATGAAATGGACCATATGGTTTCTAGTCTTGAATTATATGACTTTAACAACATCGACCAGCTTATTTTGCCCATACTTGCAACATACGGCTTCATTGCTCAAAGTTGACAGGTGTTCCTTTCATTATGTTGCAACAAAGTATCTCATTTTGTTACAACAACGATCAATTATGTTGCAGAGATCTCATGATCAAGGTTAGAGTTTAAAATTCAATTGGCGCAATATGGAGTCTTTTAAATGGACAGATTCCTATAATTTTTGCCAGATTCATTGGGCTCTGATAAAGCCCCACTAAGCAAATCTAACTTGTTTCTTCGCTGCCGAATGAGTCCAATTTTCATCCACATCACATGTTTGATCTGCTCTAAGTTTTAAGGAAGTAATAGTTAGAACATGATTGCAGTCTTACTTGGTACCGTTCATGGTTTGAGCAGTAGCAATCCTTACTTTCTTCATTATCCTTAGCTGCTTGCAGGTTGCATGAAGGTCAATGATGGTTATACCAAGGCATTGGAGCTGATACAGGAACTGGAGAATAATGGTCTTGAGATGGATAGTGTAATCTATGGGACACTTATTGCTGTGTGTGCTTCGAACAATCATTGTGAAGATGCAGAGCGTTTCTTCAAGCAGATGGTGAATGAAGGCCATGCACCCAATGAATTCCATTATAGCTCTTTATTAAATGCATACTCTGCTGACGGTAATTACAAGAAGGCCGACACCTTGGTGCAGGATATGAAATCTGCAGGCTTAGTTATCAATAAGGTTCATCTTGAACTTCATCTCTTATTTTTATTTATGAGATGCCTTTGATTGCACGCATTTAATTTTGAAGACTGTAATGTGGATTGTGGGATTGAAACTTTTATTTTCAAAGGTAGTTGCTAAATATTGTGCAATTTCCTCCTTCTAAGGTCTAATAGGTCTTTACTCTTCAAACTATTATTTTGGTTTGTTGCCAAACTTTTCAACCAAAGAAAAAAAAAATTACCACTTGTTTAGAGTTTTAAAACCCCTTGTTCTTAGAAGGGAGAGCATCTTTACGACTAGGATAGGCACGAGGAGTGTCACCCCACTAGGCTCCGACCTACATGGAGCGGATTTTGCTTGCAAAAAGTATCTCTTGGAAGAACAAATACCCCTTAGCTAAATAATCTGAAAAATTTGTTTAAATGATCTTAGCAAAAGAATGTACAACTACAATAATTTTTTTTGATTATATCAAAACGGGGATATTTGTAAAAATTTTGCTAAAAACCATGTTGTTGGAATTTTTCCCTAAGGCAGGGGCCCCTCCTCATGTCTATTTCTATTTGCGACTGATGCCTTATGCGTGAAAGGTGTGGGCTTTGTGGAAAGACCAGTGCCCTTACATCCTAGAAGCGAGATTCCTTCACTCGGTATAGCTAGAGTGCCTTGGACTACATTGCGCTTGTCTGACTGATGATATGGATCCCCGCCCAAAGTTAAATAGATCTGAGTAGCTCAATAACATGACATTGAGCTCTGGCAGTTAGATTAAATTATATACTAACAAATAAAGGAGTAAATGTCCATTTCAAGTATTATTCCTACAGCTAGAGCTTCCTCTTAATTGACTGTGGAGTGGACAAAATGGTGCCTTTTAAGGCTTCCCAGTTGTCATTAACATTTTACCCACTTCATGTGTACTAGCTGCTTCCTTAGTGGCTAATGTCATAACCCTCTCACTTGAATTTGTATGTGCTGTTGGTGTATTACTTTGATCAGAATTTTTCATTACTTCTTTTTATACATCTACAGTATGCTTATACTGAGTTGACATCATTCACTAACTGCATGGTTTTCAGGTAATTTTGACTACTCTGCTGAAGGTTTACGTCAGAGGAGGCTTATTTGATAAGTCGAGAGAATTATTGGCTGAACTGGAATGCTTAGGCCATGCCAAAGATGAGGTATATTATTGTCCTTCAACGAAGTCATAACAGGCTTGAAATATATGTGCTTGAAACAAATGATATGCATCATCTTCTCATCAGACCTCAGAAGTCAAAAGGACAGAAGCTGGTCAGTACAGTTTAGTCATCATGGGCTTTGGACGGATTCTCCGTATTAGATTTCTCATATATTACCACATGCCTTTGCTGATGTGCCACAATATGAAATCAAAAACTCAAGAAGGGATTCTTTGAAGCTTGCTTTTTGCATTTTCTCTCTCAATGCTCTGCAGATATCATAGTCTTTGTTTTGTGTGAGGATGAAAATGACGAACAAAAGCCTTTTTACCCAAGGAGGGTTGACTATATGGTCAGCTCTATTTGGTGCAATATCCTCTAGAAGAGCAATTTTCAAGATCCTGTCTTTTGTGTTTTGTCATGTCTTTTTAAGCCTTTCCTCCCCTATAGAGCACTCTTTTCCTACTATTAAAAAAAAAAAAATTTGTACTGTTTCATACCATCTTCAATTGTATTTTTCACTTTTCAATTCTCTTTAACTGGGTTTCTTGCATTTCATCTTCTCTGTCAAATATGGTCATTGTATCTATTCTTTTATGATTATCTTTGCTACAAAGCATTCACATCTCCAACTAGTTTGATTTTGCTACCATTGGTACTCATATTGCTTGGCAGTTTGTCTCATAAAGCTTTTGATTTACCTTGCCCTAGTCTCATACAACAGCACAGATCATGCTTCGAGAAATAACATCTCTGATCGGCATCAAAGTGAAAAGATGAGAGCTCAAAGTTTGACTTTTTATTTTGGGCTTGTAGTTGAGGATCCCTGCATAACTGCTTCATCGGGCCATATGAAGTCATAGCTCCATATTGCATGTCTGGCAACTTTTAGACCTTTTCTTTTAGAACTCCTCAAAGGATTTTCATATCTATTTTTCATTTCTTTCTGTAGTTTTAAGTGTCATGATTTTCATAATTAGGATTTGACCGAGGAATCTGCGAATAAAATCATAGAGGCTCCTTTTGTTGATCGGTGTTACTCTCAATCCCCCGAAGTAGAGAATATGGAAAACCATGAATGCTTAATCTTCTGGAAAAGAACCATCAAATCTTCTCATTGTTAAGATGTATATTATGTGTAAATGGCCTATTTTTAGTTCTGGTGCTACTATGATATTTTGCATTTTTTTGGGATAGACTTCTGAATGGCATACACTGAGCCACAATCAGGTATTATGTAGTAGGCATTCCATAATAATTCAAAGAGAACTGCTAAGTTTTTGAAATGCATAGGAAAGGTAGGTTGCCTAATTATTGATGTTTAACATTCTCAACTTTTGGCTCAAAGATCTAGGGGTGCCATATGAGAGATTTTAAAGTGGAAGCAACATATGTCCTATGCAACTTGTGGATTAATCCTTTTGTTCTCCTTCTGTAATTTGTTTTCATTGATGTTCCATCATTTGATGTACGTTCAGATATTTGCTAAATTACAATATGTTTTTAATCTGTAGATGTCTTACTGTCTATTGATGGACGGCCTGGCTAAGGCTGGAAGGACAGATGAAGCTAAATCGGTGTTTGATGAAATGATGGGAAAATCTGTCAAATCTGGTAATTAAGCATGACTACAAGTTTCAATTAGTTATCGGGTTTATGTTTTGTACTGTCCTTTTTATAAAGAAGCAAAAGACTTTTGTAAAGTTCCCTAAAATGCACTTTTGAAAAGGTGAGATGCGTGCAATGAATTCAATGAGTTTCTTTATACTTTCAGGTTTTTAAATGAGATCTGCGACCAGCATCATTTAATTCTTTGACTTGTGTTAGCTTTGATGTCCTTAGTAAAGATGGTTTTCTTTTGCGTTTGCTATCCGGTGGCATAAGCTCCTCCATTGTGCTAATCTCTTTCTATTATTCTCTAAATAATTGGTCCGTGCTGTCCCGTTGTTTTAATGTAAGTCAAGCAGAAGAGTGGGCAGAGAGGAAGGTGTGGGGTACTTCAAATTGTTTCCTGCAGTGTTAATTCCTATCATTACTATAGTAATAATGGCAATGCTCAGTGTGGATATAATGGTTATGTTGTACTTGCAGATGGCTATGCGCACTGCATCATGATTTCAGCATTTTGCCGTGTGGTTTTTACAAGAGGCCAAACATGTTGGCCAAAGACTTTTGAAGCCAAATTTAACAGATATGACCTGGTAATATTGAATACCATGCTAGGCGCCTATTGCAGAGCATGTGAAATGGAGAGTTCATGCAACATTGAAGAAGATGGATGAACTAGCTATCAGTCCTGATTCGTACCTTTCATATCCTAGTCAAATACTTCTTTAAGGGAGATTATATCTGCTTGCTTACAGGACTATGCAGGACATGCACAAAAAGGGGCACCAACCAGAGGAGGTATGATGACTTCTGATATGATATCCCAATGTCTCATAGCCTAAATTAGGTTCATTGCTCTTACATGGAACGCTAACTACAAGTTTTCGAGTGTCTTTCCCTTTGATGCTTGCACCTTTGTCTCATAACCATTAAATCCTAATGTCTCTAGCCTAAATAGGTTCATTGCTCTTGATCTGTTAGGAAAAGGAATAAATACACACACGTATTATTGATTTAAATAAAGGGTATATATACATATCAAACCCTAAAGCACCATTTATACCCTTTTTTCCCTTTTTCCCTTTTTACCCTTCTAACACTCCCCCTCAAGCTGGAACATGAATATCAAACATTCCCAGCTTGTTACAAATGTACTCAATTCTACACACTTCCTAGAGATTTGGTGAAAATATCAGCTAGTTGTTCACCGGTCCTAACATAACTAGTAGAAATAACTCCAGCCTGAAGTTTCTCACGGACAAAGTGGCAATCAACTTCGATATGCTTGGTTCGCTCATGGAATACTGGATTTGAAGCAATATGACAGCTGCTCGATTATCACACCACAACTTCATTGGCGCAGGATCTTCGAATCCAAGTTCAACTAATAACTGACGCATCCAGACTAGTTCACAGGTAGCTTGAGCCATAGCTCTGTATTCTGATTCTGCACTTGATCTCGCCACAACACTTTGCTTCTTACTTTTCCAAGATACCAGGTTTCCTCCTACAAAGGTACAAAAACCTGATGTGGACCTCCTATCTATAGGAGATCCTGCCCAGTCAGCATCTGAAAAGGCTTCCACCCTTTTGTGACCGTGATCTTGATAGATAAGACCACGACCTGGAGCTTTCTTTAAGTATCTCAAAATTCTGATTACAGCATCCCAATGCGAGGTACGAGGAGAAGACATAAACTGACTCACAACACTCACTGGAAAGGCAACATCAGGTCGAGTGATAGTCAGATAATTTATTTTCCAACAAGTCTTCGATACCTTTCCGGATCCTCTAATAGCTCACCATCCTCTGCCATCAATTTTGAGCCCACTTCCATTGTGCATCCAATGGTTTAGCTCCTAGCATACCTGTTTCTGTGAGCAAATCCAGAACATATTTTCGTTGTGAGATATAAATACCTTTCTTCGCCCGTGCCACTTCGATACCCAAGAAATATCTAAGACGTCCCAAGTCCTTTGTATGAAACTGCTGTTGCAAGTACAATTTCAACTCTTTAATTCCTGCAGAATCATCTCCAGTTATGACAATATCATCCACATAAACGACAAGAAATATCCGACCGCCTGTAGAAACCCGATAAAACATAGAATGATCTCCTGTACATCTACACAACCCAAACTGAAGTATAGCCTCAGTAAACTTTCCGAACCAAGCTCTGGGAGACTGTTTCAAACCATATAAAGATTTTTTAAGCGACATACATGACCAGACTCCCCCTGAGCAACAAACCCTGGTGGTTGCTCCAAATATACCTCTTCTTGCAAATCTCCATGAAGAAAGGCATTTTTAACATCAAGTTGAAATAGAGGCCAACAAGCAGAAGCAGCTAGAGAAAGTAAAAGACGAACTGATGTCATCTTAGCCACCGGGGAAAAGGTATCACCATAATCGACTCCATAAACCTGTGCATATCCTTTAGCAACCAGTCTAGCCTTGAGACGAGCAAGAGAACCATCAGGATTAACTTTGACAGTAAATACCCACTTACATCCAATGGCAGTCTTCCCTGTAGGTAAAGGAACAAGATCCCAAGTCTGATTTTGATCCAGGGCCAGTAGTTCCTCTTCCATAGCAGCCCTCCAGCCTGGACTAGATAAGGCTTCGGCAACATAGTTTAGGAATAGGATGTGTATCAATGGTCATCAGACTAGTTCGACAAGAGGCAGATAACCAGAATATGAGACAAACTGTGCAATCGGATGTTGTGTGCAACTACGAATGCCTTTGCGATGTGCAATAGGAATATCAAGGTCAGTATGTGACTGACTTACCTCAGGGTCAGAAGACGAAGGAGACGAGATAGGCTGAGGCACATCTGCAGGGGGCTCCACATGTTGATGAGTACGTCTACTGTAAACATACTGGATAGGTGGAGGAACTCTCGAAGCGGGTGTTGATTCCATAATGACATATGTCAAAGAATCATCATCCACGGTAGGGGTTCCGTTGGACTATCAGAATAAACCGTAGACTCAAAGAAGGAAACATCTGCAGTGATAAAATACTTCCGCAAAGAAGGACAATAACAGCGATAACCCTTTTGTGTACGAGAATACCCACAAAAACGCATTTTAGAGATCGAGGATCAAGTTTGGAAAGCCCTGGACGATGGTCACGAATATAACAAACACAACCAAATATACGAGGGGCAAATGAAAAAGGGGTCAGAAGGAAAAAGAAGAGAGTGGGGAGTTGCCACCTTTAAGAACAGAGGATGGCATGCGATTGATAAGATAACAGGCAGTCATAACAGCGTCAGCCCAAAGGTTTTATCTACCTTCATTTCAAACATCAAAGAACGAGTACTTCTAACAAGTGACGATTTTTCGTTCGGCAACACCATTTTGTTGTGGTGTATCCGAACAAGAAGATTGATGAAGAATGCCTCGCTGAGACATGTATTCAGAGAATGATTTAGAAAAATACTCTTTGCATTATCGCTGCGAAGAATGCGAACAGGAACAGAAAATTGAGTGTGTAACTTCGTTAACGAATGCACAAAAGATAGAATAACTCAGAACGACTTTTCATTAATATAGCCACGTGGCTCTTGATAGTCCCATCTACAAAGTCACAAAGTACTTGAAACCCACTTTGAAA
>JAGVVM010001341.1:0-41627 GCA_019149425.1 Psidium friedrichsthalianum | reverse complement strand
AAATCGATGCGCCTCTTTCGTTCAGTCCTCTAAATATGCGACAGATTGAGTTTCCACTATTAATATCTGGGGTGTGACACACTTTAACGAAAACTATGTTTCGCAACAGTATTGAGTTAGGATATGAATCACTAGATTATAGGCCCCATGGAAATGACGTCAAAATGAAGTAAATTTAGGTCGGGTCATTTTCGATCAAACCCAAACCCTGGCATGACTTGACTAACACCATTGACAAGTCTTTAAATTAGTGCCAAATGCCATGGGCTTTACACAGATGCTTATCAAGCAACTTAATAAATAGTCAACATGATTAGTACAAACCAAATATAAACTATACATAAAAATACACATATAAACTACAAAAATAAAAACAAAAAAGATGGTGGTGACGGCCAAAAGGAATTATGCTTTTGCCGGAAAAACGAACAAACAGCGGAAGGAAAATCGCCATGGCATTATACGAGGAAAGCAAGTGGACAACTTTTTCTTATTGGCTTTGTCACTTCGAGAAGTTCTTTTTCTAAGAAGATGGTGAAAATTGCAGCATTTCGTAGCATTTACAAGCTAAGGCCGAGAGAAGATTGCGTTCAAATGTTAGATGGCAAGCGTCATGTCGTTTCGCTTTCGGAAAAAAAAGCAGAATTTGCGGTGTGTTTGTGTCGGATCGATTCGCTTTGTTACTGCTTGTGTGTTCTATGGTTCGTCCTTGGACAGACAGACAGGATAGACAAAAGGATGAGAAGATGCGAAGCCCTTCTACTCTTGAGAGCATGAAGGTTCCTTGATTCGAGCTTAGCACGGCTCTAGTCGTGGGTTGAATTCGGTTCGGAGTGATGCTAATGACTAACCACAGTCGAGTTGAGACGAACTCTAAAGTTTGTTGAGAACTCATTTGAGAGGAGCTGAGTTTGGAAAATCAAGCCTGAACAGACGAAATCTAGGCTTAAATATCAGAGTTCGGGTATGGATATCGAGGCTTAACAATCAAACTTCGAAGCTCGGGTCGCGAGTGGTATGGAGTAGTTATAGCTCAACCCTGAGATCTCGTGACGGGTCTGTTGAGACTCGTTGCTGCAATTAACATCAAAGAGTGTCGCCCTCGCTTGCCCTTCTTATTCTATAATGGCAAAAAAAAAAAAAAAAAAAGGGTTTCGGTAGAGTCGTGTTCGGGGTATGTAGGACAAGATGAACGATAATTGAGATTGAACTTGTACGATGAATTTGCACCCCCTTTTTTTAAGGACGAATCAAAGATCAACTTTCTAGGTCGGACGTGAGATCAAAATCAAAGCATATGACACTATTCTTTAGTTATTTTAGTTGGGCTGAGATGGGCAATAATCGAATCGAACTCCGATTCAACATTCAATCTCCAATTTTGAGTTACTATCAAGCCCAAATGTATGATCACCCGACCTTGGTTCGAAGTTAGCTCGATCGGGCCCTCACTTCAGTCGGGAGAAAAATACCATAAAAATTGCAAACTTATTGCAATTATGCCAATTCAATCCTTTTCCGGCTAGCACTGACCCCTCCTCCTCCCCTCCATGGCAAAATTTATAAATTTTTTTAAAAAAATTAAATATTACTAACAATGAAAACATTAGGAATTTATTAAAAATTATATCGCGTTCAGCTCCAGCAAGGCCACTTCATTGATACCACGGTACAAATTGCAGTAATTCCCCAACCTGCGGTAGTTGGTTACGACGTGGACGCTAAAATGTCGAACGGGACAACGATCAAAGATAAACTCAAGGACTAGCGGCATCGGTTTAAACTAGCGACCATATTGGAAATGCTTTCTTCAGAGATAGCTTATTAACTCGGAAAACTTAATCAGTACATACGAGAAAAGGCGATGGCCAGAACGGAATCCGCTTTTGCTGTAAAAGCGTACAAACCGTGGAGGACAAATTCCATCGAGGAAAGCAACGAAGACCTTTTCTTCCCTTCTTTCTTCTTTCTTTGCTGGGAGACAAGTCTCCCTTAAAGACAATGAATGATTGCAGCAACTTCGTACTGCGCGGTAAGAGTGCGAAGTTCCATCGAAACAAAATTTATAACCTAATCTTAATGTGCAGGCGTCGTTGTCCCCTTTCGCGAGTGGGAAAAGCAGGATTTTCGCCAATGCTTCTTGGTTGGAGCGATGTCTTGTCACATATCCTGTTAATTCATGTCACGGGAGAGGGACGAAAAAAAAACAAAAAGAAAAGGGGGGGGGGGGGGGAGGAGATAAAGATTGCGAAACCCCCGTATCTTCTTGTTTCCACACTGTCTCTCGAATCTTTGAGAGCGCGAAAGGCTTTGAACAAAGTAATCGGAGCCGAGCTGTCCACCGAGTTACGACCCCGGGAGAATACTCGCTTCGTCGTTTTCGGGTCTGTCGGGTCTAATTTGAGTACTGCGAGGGTCGGGCCGAGCTTGCCAGTACCCGATTCGAGCATATCTCGCGCGAAGCCTAATCGAGTAGTTTGTTATTGTGTCTTTTATTTATACGTATCACGTGAATAACGCCGATGAGTAGGATTGACTGGACTGAAAGTTGTTTTAAACCGGTATAGTGTATTTCAGGAAACTCGAGCTCGAGGCTCGGTTTAGTTTAATTCGAGTCTCGGTGAAACTGATTGACTAAACTAAGTCGAGTTGAGTTCGAACCCGAGCTTTTATTTAAAAAACTTGTTGTAGTCGACCTTCAGTTTTAAAATCAAGCTTTGAATAGAAGGAAATCGAGGCTTGAAGCTTCAAGTTTAAGTGACTTCAATTGCGTATTGAGTTGGGTCAACTCGATCAACCATTGATGTCATATATGCATTCTTGACACTATACGTAATAAGTGTATTGTGATTCTTCCTCCTAGATTGTTTTCGAAAATTACCAAAAAGTCCTCTAACCCTCGTGTTCGACAGTCAATTCAGTCATAAACATGTCATATATAGTTATTCTGAGCATGTTGACGAGGGTTGGCCCAATACCTAGTGGCATAGCCGACGTTGGGATAAACGACGGGATGTGAAACAATTTTGAACTCTTAGAACTTTTTCGAAATTTTTTAAAACTAGTGTTGGTCGATCGAGGGGTTGCCAAGGCCTCAGTGATGACTAGCCGACCCTTCACTGGCACAGGGCAAGGGTCTCGCATGCCTGGGCCAATAGTGAAAAAACATAAAAAAAGATAAAATAAAAAACCATAGACAAAATAAAAGAATACTATAAAACAAACATAAACATTTTATAAAAGCATTCAGAAAAAAAAAACATATTTTTTTAAATGTCCATGTGAGCACTAGCCGTTGCCCACCGGATTTTTCTTTTGAAAAAAAAAATTATCCATGTAAGCACTAGCTGTTGCCACTATGCCACGTAGCCCGAGATGATGTCACATTAACGATTTCCAATAAAAAAAAAATTGCCGAAATGACTATATGATAAATCGTCAAAAAATTGAGGACTAAAATTGGCCTAAATTGAAAATTTATACGAATTGGCCGCGGCATAAATTTATGAATTTTTGGATAATTATCCACACGGTTTTTTCTCTAATTCTTCCAAAGGTTTTTCCTTGGCATGCAACGTAAACACAAAGCTGGTCATGCTTTTTTCTTCGGTACTAGTCAAAGTTCACTGACGATGGGACTCCCACTTTGCCCGCAATGGACCCAACGATTCAAACCTATTTTCAGTACATCAAAACGAACGGCTCGTGTCAGCCGTAAACATTGAAGTTCTTCAAAATGGCAAAAAAGGCCAAAAAAAAAAAAGATGCTGGACAAAAAAAGAATTATTTTCGAACAGCTCATTGAATCAACATAAGTACATAAGCAAGTAGTTGCTAGTCTATAAACATGTCGCCGCCTAGGCTACATTATTTTTTTTTTCTCTCATTTGATTCTCCTTTTTTATTTAATTTTCATTTAAGAAAGGTTATTGATAAGGTCGACAAATATGGAAACTTTAGAGTAAAGCTCACACCAGACGGCTTAATTATTGGTGACGGCCTCTCGTGAATAGTACATAATCTATCTTTAATGCATAAAAAAAAATGTTATGGAAAGGCTTCAGCGCACAATGGTTGAGTAGGTTTAAGATAATGAAGATTGATTTACAGAGTGATGTAACAATGGGTATTGAAAGTGAGTAGATTGTTCGGGCAAAATTGAGTATCCAAGGAGAACATACACATCGCTCGAATCAATTGCAACAAATATAGCATTGTCCTTCTTGTTCTTAGGTCGAGATGGGAGACGAGTGAGGGAAGCGGGCCGCTTGTCCCGTGCCCATCTCCCGGTACATCCAACACGCATCGAATGTGCGTCGTGCCACGTATATCTTTACATCTAGATACGAAAGCCCACAAAACCCTAACTCGCTCAATCCTCCTCTCCCACTCCCGCCTTCCTGTTGACAAGGCCCGATGATGTTGATGAGCCTTGGTTGAGGTTCTCCATCACAATGCAATATGGCCGAGATTAGATTGGCCAAATTAAAAGGTTAGTAATGAATTGGTACCTGTGCAAACAAGTCGGGATTTTTTTTTTTAAATACTTTTCTCCAAAATTACATATGATACAGCATTATCTTATGAATAACTATATAGATAACCATCCTATCCAAGAATGAAGCAAGAGCCTACTCCAATAATTTAACAATTTAGGCTGTGTTGGTTGTCATAATAAAAATCAAGATATAATATGTGTTTATCCTATCATGTGTTTGGTAAATATTCATGATAGGATAAAAGGAGATATAACCCATATAAAAATATCCTAGAGGAGAGGGTATGATAGACTCAAATAGGATTTTCTCAATAAAGCAGACACGAGCAAAACTCGCGTTTTTTCCATGATCACCGCCTCTCCTTCGTGTCAAGCTACCTCTTCACCATGTTTGGTCGCCTCTCCGCGGCAGCAATGCCAAGTGCGGCTAACTTTTCAGGGCGCCAAGTTGGGGTCTTCAGTAATAAAGTCGGTATCTTCACGACCTCATTCTTTAATCGATAGTTTGATGTGATATGAAATCATGTCCCTTGTTCTTTAATCGCTTAAACCTTTTCAACATTCGAAAGGAATCTCAATGTGTTATGAAGAACTCTAGGTTGATCATGGACTTTCAAGGTGAGTGAGTGCATTTTCAACTAGCGAAAGAGGCTAAATAATTCAAATAATTTCATTGAATTTTTTATCCTGTCATGTCGAATCTATCCCAACTAAAAACTCCGAGGATGGAAACGCAGTAGGTGAATGACTGAATGCTGTCTTTAGCATCAACGTCCGCCCTTTCTAGTGGAGCAGGTGCATGTTTCTTTTTCTTAATTTTTTTGGGACATGATTGAACTCGAGGACGACCCAGACAAAGACAAAAAAGGGAGGGTTCGGTATCGATCGGAAGTTGCGTTCTGGCTCTGTAATGGGGGTCGCGGTTCCTTGTCTCCTTCCCTACACAAAAGCCCCAGAGCTAAGCATCCAAAATGCATATGCAGAAATGACAACAAAGTGCTGGGTCGCACCCAAAGGGAAGTCTTAGTTCACCTTCTTTCTTTCTTTCTGTTTCCTCGATTAGAATACATTTCAACGCGAACATCAAGAACTTGTTGCGAGTGAATTACGGTTCCATTGGTCACATGAACAATCGTGCATGTGTGAAGATGAAAGAAAGCATGCCAAAATTGTTTGAACAATCGAGTTAGGTAATCAAGACGACGAGCGAATTATGCAGGTACTCAAGTTAGGGATGGGATTTTTGGCTCGGTTTTTGGAAGGAAATCTCTAGAATAAATTATCTATTTCTTCTTTCTTTCGTCAAAATGGGTGTCTTTTCATCCCAAGACGCGCTTTCTCATCGGTTCGGGGCTTTCCTATACTTTTCGGCCCGAAAATCGATGGTTGTGGGTACGAATTCTGTCCCGAGTAATTCGAATTTAATTGGAGAGTCACAGGGGACGGGCCGGCCGTGCGAGTTCCCCTCTGAATTACCGGCTAATTTCGGTGGTGCCCCTGTCATAAAAGAGAATTTCATTGGAAAATATTCCGATGTTAAGGCAAAGCAATTGAAAATTTTTTTTTGACAATATGTGGGTTTTTGTACGATAGGTTGTCTTTATGTGAGAGTTGGAAGGAATTATATTCCACAATGTCGATATTTGGTGGGGATGAACCAAAGAACAAGTTCAGTAGATTCCTTTGTCGACGAATGCATGTCGGGTAATTGGCTTTTCTCTAATTCTATCTTGCGCAAGTCTTGTGATTTATCACCCGAATTCCCAACGGGATCGGTTTTCGATCCGATTTTCTCGTACTTTCGTTTCTCATGGATGAAATTTTCGCCCGAGAAAATAAAAATAAAAAGGTGGGTTTCTTTTTTTGGGGGTTTTAAAAAGCAAATGGGGTTCTGCCCAACAAAAAAAAAAAAATTTAACCTACTACTGAAAAAAAAAAAGTTGCGTGCTGAACATATATCTATCATAAAATGTAATGTCTCGTTGATTGAGCAAAGATTGAAGAAGCTTTTTGCATGTGGAGGTTGACAAATCCGGGCATCCTTTTTAGGACGGGGTGGTTGGGTAGGGTAGGGTTGTGGGGTCGGGTCGGGTCGGCTTAGAAAGTGAAATTTTTTTCAATAGATTAGACTAAGGAAGTCTTGATAAAGTTTCGATTTTTCTAAGCGAAGTAGTTAGAGAAAGGAACGAACTCATTATTCAACATTTTCCCCTTGTCCTAACTGGAATCCCATCTTCAGTATATTATTGTTCCTTAGTTAACCTTGTACTATGTTCTATTATTCTCTCCCAAAATGCCCTTGCCTTCCTTGCAAGTCATATTCCAAATGGACTAGCACAAATTCCAATAATTGGGACTTGAAAAAAATAATAATAATGCATTACTTGGCACGTCACAGGCAATTCTAGCTTCTTGTGAACTGCAGGGGTTCTAACCATTAGGTCCCCCACTTGAGCAAAAAGAAATGAAATTGGACAGCTCATTGCATTCTTAATTACACTGTTACCCTCCAAAATTCCAACTCCTTGGAGTGCTTCCGATGCACGGGGGCCGAAGGAATTGTGGCTGAGTGATGCGCAATTAGAATGTGACTCTTGAATTTTGATGTTGCAATAAAACTCTATCTAGTCTTTAACAAATTGCAGCAACTTTGAAAATCCAGTTGCTAAATTTTCCTAGATGTTGGCTTAATTGGTATTCTAACATGGTCTCGAATACAACTCCTGAAAGGGTGACGGAGAATTAAAACTTGTTACTCTTTGAGTTGCCAACAGATCATGATTTTTAGAGAGGCGAAAGGAGGATGTTCTCGATTCGGGATTCGGTCCCTTGGTGAAGCCTCCCCGGGGTTTCGGCCGCTAACAAGTCCTGACACATGTTGAAACGAATCAAAGCATGGAGCTTTCGGTTTCCACCAGCGCAATGCATGACATGATTGCCCCAACCCACGACACAAGGGCTTCTAAAGGCCACCAAAAGTGCACTCAAACACTTAGTACCAACACCATCATCCCAAGACTTTATAGTGGAACATATGATGATGGCCATTTAGTACCAAATGCAATCATGGGTCACAGTGGTGCATCAGACACTTAAGAATGTTCAAATTCGATCCAATTCAAACGACCCAAAAAAAGAATTAAAAAAAACAAATCCTGTTCTGCACATCCTAGGGGAATTGCAAGGGCAGTTTCGTGAATCTGCCCCCACACAATGGCTATCTCTTGGCTCTGGTAATGGAGTGCAAGCCACTCGTCTCCCTCTCTTTTGGCCTCTCCTTCTCTCCCTCCATCCCTCCCTCTCTCTCTCTCTGAATTTCAGGTGTCCAAGATTCTTTTTATCACCATATCTGCAGAAC
This sequence comes from Psidium friedrichsthalianum, assembly GCA_019149425.1. Taxonomy (NCBI): domain Eukaryota; kingdom Viridiplantae; phylum Streptophyta; class Magnoliopsida; order Myrtales; family Myrtaceae; genus Psidium; species Psidium friedrichsthalianum. The sequence goes on along the minus strand of JAGVVM010001341.1, from coordinate 33,771 downwards.
CCAATCCAAGCCGTTGGATACGCCATGCCCAAATATCTCTCTCTCTCTCTCTCTCTCTCTCTCTCTCTTAGCCATCACAGAAGAACAAATTTTCTGTGCCTCTTGCGTTGTCTGAAGGACTCTTTCCATTTGTTGTATTAGCTGGAGTTACATGCTCCACCACCGTCCTTGCTCTGTTTTGTTTTCCTTCTCCCGCCCCTCCTCTGTCTCATGGCTGCGTCGACTCTGTCTCAAATATTTGGGGACCAGAAACAAGGACCAGGAGGTCAGCAGGCACGATATACAGGCCGCCATTGCCAGACTTTCGAGCTTCGGGCTCTTCACGCCGCTCTCATGCAGGGCAACAGCCCCGCCAACCTCAGATTCGCTGCTGCCTCCCCTGTTCCTAACTCTGCTGCCTCCTCTCATCTCTCTGCTCAAGACTACCCTGTCTTCACACCCGTAAGCTTTCTCTTCTGCTTCTTTCTTTTCTCTCAGAAATTACTTCTTATTTTCATTTGTTGGCTTTTCAGTTGCTTGTTATTGAAGTCATGCTGCATGTGCTACTGGTGAATTTGGGTGCTTGTGTTTCCCTTTTCTTTATTTCTCCAATGCAGAGCGAGCCAGAGAATGCAAAGTCCGTTCTTTGCTTGCGTAATCGGAAATTGTGCTGACTCTTCATTGTCGCGAGGATTCACATCATGTCTTGATTTTAGTTTTTTTAGACTAGTTTGAATTTTAAGTGGCTATGTCGTTCGTCTAGCCTCTCTGTATGTTATGGAGTATTCTATTTCTTGCTTCTTTCTTAAGATACAGAGGGCGTAAATTTATTGAATATTTATCTTCACGAAGCTTGATGCCCCAACTTAGTTCGGGTGAACTGAATTCTAAGGTTTTGACAGAGCTATGAAGACGACCCATTGCCGGGGTACCAGATTCCGTTGAAAGGTCGAACAATGTCAGAAACTTGGGATGAAATCGGACTGGGACAGGAGAGTATTGTCGATAGTGTTCTGTCCGACTACCGGAAGGAAAATTCGTCTTCAAGGAAGGGCTTCCATTCCCATCTGGCGAGCTTAGAATCCCACGTGTGTCCACCGATGATCAGAAGTCGGTCACCGGCTCCTGCGCTAACAACTTGGCCGTCCCCGAGACCTCCCCGAGGACCGATTTCTACAAGTCGTGCAGGAGAAAGAGCATGGATGATTTGAAATCCGTATCGTCCTGCAATAGGTGCAAGCCCGCGGTTATAACCTCCGTACCAGATAATGTCACCAGGACCAGCAAGAACTCCAACATCGTCGTGCCGCTTATGAATCCTCTCTCATCGGCTCATTCGCAGACGAAGAACCGGGGAGTCTTCCTTTCATGGTTGTTCCCTCGACTCAAGAAGAAGCATAAGAAACGAGAATTCCCCGAACCTAACCGAATCGGAGGAAGTATCTCAGATTTTTCAAGGACATGGGTATAGTTTCAATCGAAGCATTGAGGAAAGAGCTGATCGAGGCGAATGAGCATAGAGATGCAGCGCTAATGGAGGTGGCTGAGATGAAATCTTCGCTGGGGGAGCTGAGGCAGAAACTGGAGTACTTGGAGACTTATTGTGAGGGGCTGAAGAATGCTTTGAGGCAAGCAACACATACGAAGGAGTCTCAAATTTCCGAAAAGCCCGGATGTGTTTCCGAAGGGAACGCCGCAAATGGTAGCGAAGAAAGTTTGATGCCCGTGAGTGACGAAGTAATGACGAGGGCTTCTTGCAGATAGTGGCCGAATCTAGGTTATCAGTGAAGCAATTTTGCAAGACCTTAGTCGGGCAGATAGAAGAGACGGACAGTACGCTAATGGATATTGAACGCTGCTCCGGCCATATAAGCTTTCTCTGAACTCAAGGTACTCGAAGGTGGTGCTGTACCATCTGGAAGCCATACTAAACCAATCGCTTTACCAGGACTTCGAGAACTGCGTGTTCCAGAAGAACGGTTCGCCTAAGATCCTAGACCCTCAACAGGATCGCCAAGCGCAGTTCGCATCGTTCGTCGCCCTCAGGAACTTGAGCTGGAACGAAGTTTGAGGAAGGGCACTAAGTACTACAGCGAAAGATCAGCAAGTTCTGCGACCAGAAGATGAGTTGCATCATCACAACCTTGAATTGGACCAGACCGTGGCCGGAGCAACTCCTGCAAGCTTCTTCGTGGCCGCCAAATGCATATGGCTACTCCATCTGTGGCCTTCTCTTCAGCCCGCCGATCGGGATTTTGAGGGTCGAAGACAACAGAAGTTTTCGATCCACACTACATGGATGACGTACTCATGGATCGGCAGAGCCAGCACAGTTCAGGCCGGTTGAAGATCATGGTGATGCCCGGGTTTTACGTCCACGACAGGGTGTTGCGATGCAAAGTTCTTTGCAGGTACAGATCAGGATCATAAGCAATTACAAAAAAACAGCATTCTCCGTCTGTATCCTTTGTTTATTCACTGTTTGCGAGCGATTTCGGCATCGGATAAAAGTCATTAAGTCTCACAATGCGTGCCAATAAATGGAAAGAAGGGCGTTCTATTTAGGGAAATGCTTTTTTTTTTATGGTTACTTTCCTGACAATAGTGTATAAACGGTACATCTCAATCGTAAATCCACACACCATCATCGCGTATTTTGCATAAGGCACTCATTGATTGAGAGATCGTGTATATAAGACTGTCAGGCTAGCAGCTCCCTTCTGTTTATTTACTTCAATTCCATACTTTTGCTACGGTAGAACAGGGAAGTGCTCAAGTCTTCGTATCTATAGTTGGGGAAGGTTCACAAAGTCAGATTTTGGTTTTCTTATTTTCCTCTGTTCCAAACATGTACGTATATACAAGTTCTGGCTCTTCTGGTAGACAGCGGGAACGTCGCTTGACAAAACCACTTGTTATTGCGATTGCCGCCCGGCCCACGAGCGAAAAAACTCGCCCGACGGTGCTGCAAACGGTAATGTCTTCATCACCATCTCTCCTGACAGGACTCCTTGAAGCGGTTTTCTTCACTCGCTTCCAACATTCTTTCGAAGAACTCAAAGCCTCGATGTCGTGAAACAGAGCCATAAAGATGGCGACCCACCATTTCTGCATCATCACTCTGGGATTGAACTGGTTCAGCCCTCTCAGCTTTTCACCCCAGAGGCCCAATCTAGATGGGGTTTGAAGACAATGGGTTAGGATTTGACATATTTTACCCACATAGACCAGCTCTTTTGTGTGTGACTTGCTCACATAAAAAAGCACAACAACGCCTTATATCACAAACGTTGCAAGCTCGGCGGCAAGAACTTCAGCTGAATTTGGTTTTAAAGAAAAACCCAAATGCTAGAGCCAATACTGCTATATGAGAACAGTGAGTGGAGGAAAATATTCGGTGGTCACATAACGCGACCTCAGCTGCTGATGTGCGCGCGTTTATGTACACAGGTTCAATCATAGATGGACACATGGATAGGATTAGGAAGAAATATAATCTCTATCCCTCCTCCATCGAAGAGCGCCACCCCTTTGGTCATCTAGATTCCATCTGTCGTCGGTCACGGATCATAGGCAACGCGGAAACGCTAATGGATTGTAATACAAAATCACCAGAGAAATAAATGAAGAACAATAATGGACATCAAATATTTAGTGGTTCGGTCTGAATGTCGGTACCTACGTTCACGGGGAAAAGCCAGCCACAAATAATCCACTATAATTGGAGAATTACAATACAATTGCTTGTACACCCGAGTGTTTCCTCCACCTAAACTAAGCCCAAAGCAAACTCACAAATACTATCTCAAATCTCTTACAGAGTACTCACTAAGTAAACTCGCCGAGAGGAATTTGACATTCTCTTTGTTTGCTCCATGTGCGACTGAACCAAAGAATGTCCTTCACGTTCTTTTCATTTTTCTTGGAATAAGTATACTGCAAATGCCATAAATTTTGTACAATTCACTTGAGTGTCATAACTTTTTTTTATTTACTTGAGTGCCACATCGAAGGAAGATCCTTCACTTGAGCGTCATTTAGCTTTTTCGGTTGTCACATCAGCTTTTTGGCTTTGCCATGTTCAACTTTTTCAGATGTCACGTAAGCGATGGCATTTAAGTGGCAATTTTTAAAAGTTATGGTACTCAAATGAATGAAAAAAAAAAGTTATACCACTCAAATGAGTGCCGTACAAAAGTTTATGGCACTTACAGTATACTTATTTGTATTTTTCTTTGTACAACGACTTCTGCTAAAGGAGTCCATGCCAATATGTGTGCCTTTATTCTTTTATTTATATTAGTCAACAAATCAACTAACCTTTGATCAGGACACACCCAGTATCCTTTTGAGGTCGACGTGCGCTGTATGGTTTGGCAAGAAGCCCAAGTCTTGGTCAAACTGGATATTTCTTTCCAACATAAGTAATAATTCTGTGCCCAAGATATATTAACAACTTCTTTATTTCCCAAACTGCTCTCGCGGATAATCTTGAACAAGAAGATAATAATGACTTTGTTTGATCAAAAATTCCAACCATGATTTTCCTGTAACACGGATTGGACAGCATCCTTTAATCAAATTGGGTTTAGTAAAACGGTTCAAATTCAAGACAAATATAACAATCTCTACCTTGCCTCAATATTTGAAACTAAGTCATAATGTTCATCCATCATGTTGCTCTCCCTATGTCTAATGGGCGCTTACTTTCCACAACTCCTATCAAGTTCAAGCAAAAGCTTGAACTTGTTTAAAGGAATGAAATCGTCACATGTCCATACGATTCTCCACTGCAAGAAACTTCTTGTGGTCACATCTCCTCTTGATATGCTATAGCTGATGAAAAATTTCGGTCAACAAATGAACTCTATTCTCTTGATATCTCTGACTTTTACCAAACCATATCAACAGAATGTCCATACAACATCGCTAACCCAAGTCATTAGACCACACTACCTCTCAATTCTTTTGTTTTATGAAGTTTTTAGTCTCAATTGTCAACGAAACCATAGTGTCTCCCAATGACGCTTCCAACTCTTAGCACAACTAACAAAAGTAAAGGCATAACTACTTAGAAGTAGACCATCTTTCAGTTTCCTATGTGACTCAGGTTCAAAAACCTAGTTACGTCACACTACCTGAACTACATCCCCAAAATATACTCCAACATCTGCCATCCCAATAGAACCAGGAGAATCTATTTACAAACCCACAATGTATACCTGGATTAATCATATACATTTTTCTAAATACATGTAATAGACCAAGCTAATACTATCTGTGGCATAATCCAGACAACCAACAATACTAACATGTGAAGCATGGGACAATTGCTCCACCTCCATGCAAGTACATAGTGACAGACTAGATATTATAATAACATCAAGCAGAGCACTTATAGTATTTCTTTCCGGCGGTCTCTCTCTACATCTTCATACCCGAAACTGTCTCTACTGCCACCCAAATTATCTATTTTAATACATGCATACAAACTATCACTCTATCTCAATCAATCTCCGTGGACCACGTCGAAGCTTCATCATCTGTGACCTAAACCAACTGACAACTGCTATGGAATTTGGCGACTCTGTAGATGCTGTCACATCTATTGTACTCTTAACATCTATAGGCTCTACCTGAAATTCCACTTGTTTCTTAATACTATCCAGATCTTTCTCCACAATTGATCTCTTGCTCCCTTTTTTTTTTAAACAAAGCATATTTCGTCAAAAGTAAAATCTCTGCTGAACATAAAATTGGGCAAATCTTTCTTAATGCACCACAGCTTGTATCCCTTCACCCCATATGTAGAGTCTAGGAATATGCACTTCCTTGCCCTCGGCTCTAGTGCACCATCACTCGCACAAGCATAAGCAAGCAACCAAACACTTCAGTTCAGTATAACAGCAGACTTACTTGACTACGTTTTCCTGAAGAACTTTCAATCAATTTCTGATGATGGTCATCATGTTCACTACCAACAAGCTGTATTAACTGCATCAACTCAAAAATCTTCATCTAAATCCAACATTAGAGAGCAAAGAATGAGCTCTCTCCATATGATTCTGTTTATCAATTGTGTAACTCCTTCTAGCTGTGGTGTATCGTCAATAATTTGGTGTCTAACCATGCCTTCTCTTGTGCAAAAATTGACCAAGCTCATCATAATAGAATTCTAACCCTTTATCAGTTCTCAAACCATGATATTTCCTTTATCTACTTTTTGGATCATTACCTTTCATGACTTTGAACCGATCAAGTACCTTGTCACGCCCCGTATCCAACAAGCATGCAACATCCCCACAAGTCACGGTCAATGAGATGCGACGTCCAGGATTGTCGCTAACAAGATTCCAACACTAAGATTTACGCCAGCGAAAATAGGAAAACTCACCATACAACAATAAGACAGGGGTAACGAAAACGACGAAGGAGAGACAACTAGATCAAAGATCAACATCATACATTAAACATTAAACATCGACCCGTGTTTACAGCCAAAGAACGGCTTTACAAAATATGTATCCAAGGCGACCATTACAAAAAATGAACTAGGGGCGGTAAGCCTATCTTTTCCACTGCCACAAAAAGGACCGTCATAGGGTCACTAGGCTATACTACCGATCGTCCATCTCGCTAAGGTTGGATATCAGGGTCTCTTCAGGTTCAAACTTCTCGAACTCGGGCACCATCGGCTCCTTTTCACTTGGGTCGGAATCTATCACATTGGGACCATTTTTTCCTAAAGTAGATCACGGTCCACTAAGAACTACGGTCTAGGATCTAAAATGATGGGGTTAATAAAACCGTAAGACACTTCTCAATAAGCTTACCCCTAAGTCTTGCTCAGGATATTACATACCTCAGATCAACTCTAGATATGCATCCTAGGCTCTTGCGATCAGGTAACCAATATTCTCAGGATAAAAGTTCAATAACAACAGGAACACTAGACTTGGATCGGGCATGCGTGCAGTTCAATAATTATATTATCTAAGCATACAAGCAGTTCAGCATGACTCATCAATGACAGATTCATTTTCACACGCATGCCATGTTCAAGCCTCATTTCAGTTCAGCGCATGATTTAATTCCCTTATGGCATTTAAATTCATGCTTCATCCATATACGACAGAATGACCAGGCAAACCAAGCACGCATCGAAACATCACAATCAACGATAACAAGATCAAACGCATGCACATGCCATGATCAAGGTTCGTTTTATATCAGCAGTATACTCAACTGTCACATGCCATGCAAACTCGTGCTTCAACTCGCATACACGCCTACTGCTCGAAGACTCAGGTTAGCACATCTCCAAGGATCATGTGCCCGCATATACGCCTCCAGCGCGCAAAGATCCAGATACACAATAACATCCTGGTGCCTCAACCCGCATAGCGTCAAAGCTAAGACCCAGGTTGGCACTCTTATTGCTCCAGCACCCCGTGCCGTTGTGTTCAGTGCAATCAGCCTTATCTTACCATTTCCCCCTCATTGTGGCTCGCCCTCCAACTGTCTTATCCCTCCAATTCCCCTCGTAAACACGCATCAGGCCCATGCCATTGCTCAACATCCGCCAAATCATGTTGCACATTTATGCTAGCATGTAGAATCACAATTTCACAATGTGTTCAATCAGGCATGTTCAGGCGAATAATTCAATACAATTTACAGTCGAACAGATAAAGTAGTCATGCGGTCTACGATCTTTTCAATATATAAACATATTCATGCTCGGCATCAAAATTCTTGGCATAACAAAATGTCTAAGCACATTATTTCGTTGGTCATGCACAACTTTGCCCAAAGCTAGCAAAATCCCCAATTCGAGCCCTCAACATGCTCATTCGGCCCTCACTTCATGAACTTCAATCTAGGACCCACATGGACAACCATTAAACAATTAGCTTGCTCGATAAATATTACCTAGGGTCATAATTAGTACCATCGATTAAAACTTAGGCTCGCTTTTGCTTTAATCAATTAAATCGTATTTTAACTCCATTCGAACTGAACGTACATCACTCGAGCCTATCAAACTTAACCTCGCAAGCCATGGACAGCCCCTAGATAACCTATTTAACATGTGAACAACAACTAAGGCTCATGAATAGTATATCAATTTCACCTAGGATCAGTCTTGCTCGAAACACCTCAATTCGAGTCCTAGTCGTGTTTGTTCGACCTCAAGCCTCGGAATTCCACCAATGACACACATGAACAGTCAAAGAGCACTTAGACTAGCCCCAATTAGTACCTAGGACCGTGGATAGCACCACTGATCACAACTTAGATCCGTTTTAGCTCTAAACACCTCAAAGCACTTTCTAACTATCCCGACTTTAACAATCGACACTCGAGCTCAACAAAGCACCACATCACAGCCATAAACCATGTGTTCCCTAACATGGACAGCCCCTCAAACCTCAAATTAGCCTAACTTGGCAACAACTTCTACGCAATCCCTAACCCGATTTACAATCATATCTCTTCCTAGAGTTCAAACATCCCCAAGCCTTTCAAGACATCACTTCGCAGCCATGAATAGTCCTAATTCGCACATGAACATCACACCGACACCTTTAGCCCAGCAAATCACCTAACCTCAAGCCTGACGCAAGCCCTAAATTGATTTCCACTAAAAACACATATTAGAGCTCAACTAAGGATAATCCAAAGCCTTAGTCAAGAGTTAGAGGTCGGCTTATCTTGACGGTGAGGAAAAATCGAGGGTGAGATGGAGCAAGCAAGGGCAGTGGCGATGGCGGTGTCTGGTGGACGGCGGCGGTGAGGTGGACCGAGGGAGAAAGAGCTAGAGAGAGTGAGCCAAGAGAGAGTGAGGGTGAGATGGTGACCAACGTGAGGGGCGACCGAGGCGAGCTCCGGTAGCGGCGGTCCAAGTGGCGATGGAGGCGGCCGAGCAAGACCGAGCGAGAAGTGAGAGAGAAACCACGAGGGAGAGAGGCATGAGAAATGAGAGGGAATGAGGGAAAGAGGCAGAGTCCTCATCCAACAAGCCACACTATTCAAGTACTATTTAATGAATGACATGAATAGTGGGGTAGTGGAGTGGTTGATGCGGAAATTTAAATTAGATTTGATGGGGTGTCATGGATGTGATGGCTTAATGAAGTGATTTGAGAGATTGTCATGATGAGAGAGATTTTGTAGATTTGATGACGACTATCTCAATTGACAATTGACGGGACATGGTCTCGGAATTTGGGCAAAATGCACTGATTGGGCTCGGGCGCGAACGAACTTAGACGCTAAACCACTCTAAACTGATATGCTTACCAAACCAAAAATACTAACACTGACTATAATGGGAGTCTAACGCAAGCCGGAGGCGGAACAGTCAATGCCAACTCACTGCCTTACTTCTTGGCACTCCGAAACAAACAGTCGGCTGCTGAACTAACTGCGGCGACATCCAAACTATAACTGCGATATTCATGAAGATTTGATTGTCCAAGTTCGGAATTTATTTCGTGGCCAATTTCATTAAATAGCGACTTTAGTAAAATAAGCCCACCCTGGCTTTTAGCCCCTGTCCTTTCTTTCTTTTTCCCTTTTGGTTAGTCATCTAAGTAGCCAACTCCGAGTGAAATTTAACTAGAGTGCATCAATGAAATATATCTATTCAGTTAATAAATTTCGAAAACGAGTCGAAATCAGAATGTCACATACCTCATTCTTGTGTTAAAAAGACAAATCCATACTTCCTTGAATGTCATCGACAAAAGGACGATACATACATGGCACCTCTCTTGGATGGAACGTGAGAAGGTTCCCATAAGTCTAATTGGTGAAGTGATTTTCCATGTCACAGTGATCAACAAAAGTCTTACTTCTCATTTAATGACCTCCCAGTAGACCCTTAACTCATAACACTCATCTTCTTCTCACTAATGTGTCCAAGTCTCATATGCCATAACTGTGTTGTATCCTGACCTGAAGTATCAAAGAATTTAGCAGACGAAGCCAATCACTGTCCTTCCCGAAGGATATATAATTCGCGGTATATCTTCTCTCGCATCATAGTAAACACACCCGAAAGACCAATATAGCTCTACCTTTAGCGAAAATTCAGTATCCGAATTGTCAAGAGCACTCAACGAGATAAGGTTCTTTTTCAGTTTCGGTACATCCTTCATATCTGTCAATGTTTGCATCACTCTATTGTGTATCCTGGACTATTTTGATCTCTACTACTTCCCAAGCAGCACTGTTTTCCATAAGTACCCTACCACCCTCGGTGCATTGATGGGTAGTAAACTTGTGTCTATGAAAAGTCACATGATAAAAACATCTAGAGTTAAGCATCCAATCATCACTTAATGAACTCGTGGCGACTATTAAGACAACGTCGGCATCATTAAAACTATATCTAATGTGGTAACAACATTATCATCGCCTACAAAAATCCCCTTAATCCTTTACCCTTGGTTTTGAATAAGCTCTCCAATAGTGCCCTACCTCATTATAGTGATAAACATCGACGGTTCTGAACATTGGACCTGATTTAGAACAGCTCTTCCATTGTTATTTCCAGACTCTCTTCATTGTTTCTACCTCGGATCACCAGTTCATGCTACATCTTACGCTAGACTATTATCTTGCAACTTTTTTGTACTCCTTATAAAATAAGCAGACTTACTTTTTCCGAAGCATATCCGTAGTAGGCCCTACAGCAAGAAAATCGGTAAAGTGCTCTCATGACTCTAATAAAGAGGTAACAACATCATGCATGTCTTAATCATTTAGAGTATTACACGTTCTGCCGTTTTTAAATTCATAGATGAGTTTTGATAGACTACCTTGGTATATCTAAACTAAAAACATCATCTTCAACATGTAAACCGATTGTTCAAAACTTTCGTTACAAAGAGTGTCTAAGTTTTGCCACAAAACTGTGGTATCTTTTTCCTCGTCTCCCTCTATTGACACTTCATCCAATAAAATTGACAAGATTAAAATCCTAAACTTCCTTATAAATACATCCTTTTCAGCATCTCTCATTGTTTTAGGCATTTAGCATTACCTTCCAATTCTTTACTAAACACTGAAGTTGTTAGTAACGCATCTAATCTTGAAGCTCCATAAACACAAATTGTTCTTCTCATTAAACTTTTCAATTTCTATTTTACTTCAAACATAATTGAAATGACAAAATTCCCAAATAATAATCAGATAAGCAACAGCCCCAGATCCATTCTAAAAATCTATATCTCAAGCTTTGATACCAATTGTTGATATAAAATGTAGAAAAGCTAACAGATTTGCAATTAAGTCATACAAAAACACTAGAGAAATAAATAAAGAATAATAAAGGACACCAGATAGTTACATGATTTGATCGAAATGTCGATACCCAGGTTCATGGGAAGAGCCAACTACAAATAATTCACTTAATCGGAGAATTAGAGTTACAATCGCTCGTACGTTTCGAGTATTTCCCACACCTAAATAATAGCCCAAAGTAAACCCACGGATGCTAGGGGGTGTTAAAATCGGAATAAAAATCAAACGAAACTCGAACAAAAAAATTTCATACATTTTGGTTCGGTTCAATTTGGTTAGGATAATGAAACAAAAATCATTCTTTTTTTTTGTTCGGATACTGGGGCTCGGTTTGGTTCAGTATTCGGTTAATGAACAAAAATGGCCCATCTTCTTAACAGTTAATTTAACAATTTACGATCTCCTTTTTCACCCCCTCTCAAAATAGTGCCCAAGAAAGAGAAACCTGATGTTTGCGGTCAACTCATCTCTCTAGACTCTTCTCTGTTCCATGGCTACTCAATCTGGTTGCTAATCATCTCTACTGCGTGCGGCTGCTCAATGTCTCTAGACTCTTCTCCATTCCCTATCGCGGTCTCGGCTTCTGCTCAATCGGCGATGCGCCAATGGACGACTCGACTGCTTCGGATGCTTCAAAAGTTGGACCCCAAACAGAAGGACACTGTGAGTCCGACTCTGTGACTACTTCGGCTGTTTTTTGTTGCCATTCCATGCCCTAATCTGGATTTTCCTTTCATATTTTTCATTTTTCTTTGATGATTTTGCCGGGTCTTTTGCTGTGGCCATAAATGGATTGGGTTTAGATCGATATGCTAAGGTTTAAGTAAAATGACATTTGTGCTAGTTAGATCGGTTGTTTATTGAACTGAATTTTATTTTCTGTTTTTACGAAATTTTGGGTTGCTTTTCCTGGTTTTGTTTTCTGGGTATTGTTTTGTCCACCATTCGAGTAGTGATGTTTCTTATCCGTGAATTGTAGCTTGGGGTATCTTTATTTAAGGGTAAATTCTCAAAAAGAGGGGGAGCGAAAGAGGAACTTATTCGGTTTGGATCGCATTCAGTTCAGTTCATCCACTCACATAGTAGTTCGAGTTCGGCTTGATTATTAAATAAAAAAACAAACCAAACTGTACATTGACACCCTCGATACTATGTCAATCTCTTACAGAGCACTCATCAAGTAAACTCACGAGAGAAATTTGATATTCTCCTTATTTGCTTTGCGTGCGATAGAACCAAAGAATGTCCTTCGCCGTTCTTTGTACGGTGGCTTCTGCAATAGGAGTCCCCGCCCAACATGTGTGACCTTATTCTTTTATTTTGATATTAGTCAACAAATCAACAAACCTTTGACCAGGACCACCCCAATATCCTTCGTGCCTGTCGGGTCGACGAGCACTATACGTTTTTGGCAAGAAGTCCAAGTCTTGGTCAAACTTGGATATTTCTTTCCAATAGAATAATAATATTTTTTTTTTTCGTAGGGAATAATAATTCTTGTGCTCAAGAAATATCAACAAATTCTTTATTTCCAAAATTGCTCTCGCGGATAATCTGGAACAAGAAGATAATACCAACTTTGTATAATCAACAAAATCCGACCAGATTTTCCTGTAACACGGATCGGACAGCATCCTTAATCGGGTTGGGTTTCGTAAAACAGTTCAAACTCAGACATAATATAACAGGCATCACGGTAATTTATGGTAGATGTGAAATAATAAAAAATATATGAGAAAATACTTGTATAGCAACAGTTGAGCAGGCACATGTTTATTTACCTCATGTCCTTATAACTTTGACACATATATTGAATTGAAAGTGAAATAAAATATATATTATTTATATGATTATTCTATCCTCCTTCATCCATAGCCACAACCACCGCTCTTAGTAGGACCATCCATGGACTTGAGCCCATTGCCCCGCCAGGCTGTCGCGCCACCTCGACTGGTCCAAGTGCTGCCATGCCTCCCAGAACTGGTCACGACCAGCTTGTCCATGTTCGGCAACAGGCAATGTCTTTCGGACTTGGCGAACTTTTCAGATCTAAAGCCATGACCATGCAGGCATCCTTTCAGAGCTTTCAACGACCTAGGGTCGCTTGGCTCGACGGTGGGCACCGACAACTTCGCAATAGCGACAACGGGCGGAGGTGCGGAGGTCCGACTCAAGATAGCTATAGATGGATGAGGAAGAGAGAGAATAATCATATTTTATTTGTTTTCAATGCCTTTGCGTCGATCTCCATGTAAATCTAAGAAATTAATTGCTTATTATCTTATATCGCGATAAAAACTGCCAAAATATTTATTTAAAGTGGTGCCCAAATTGGGGACGACCTCGACATGGATATTTCCAGGGGAAGTAACGTGTAATAGTTGTCATGAATTACATATTCATCGATAAAATTCTCGCGAAGTTTTTAAATAATCAAAAAAACTATATTATATAAAAGCTGTGAATTCATAAATTGGACCGGTGTTCAATGTCATCGGTGGTGGCACATCGCTTTCAACGACAAAGTACTCACCGTCCAATGGACGGAGGGAAGACGGCATCGCTTTTTCACTTTCCCTGCTGACTTTGGAGTTGACCCCAAATCTGTCTCATCTCTTACTTTTTATTAAACAAGGAATTAGAGGACATAGCGAACTTCGATTCTCACTGATCACGTTTTATCGTGCAATGTACCTGCACGTAAGTTGATCAGCGATCGGAAGAAGCATGTCTGGTGAGAGCTCACGTGCCACCGCGACGGCTCAATCCGGCGGTCTCACCCAATCCCAATCCCAATCGAAATTTCGATCTAGATCGCAACGATTATGATCGAGGGTCTTGCGGGTTCCATTTGATCACGTCTTTATACTTCAGGTTAAGAAAACCTCTCTAGTCTCTTATAGCCCAATTGGTGACATTCCTCGAAACTAGAAAAAAAAAATAGTATATCTAAACATGCTTTCCTTTTTTTTTTTTTTTCTGAGTTCCTCTATCATTGGTACTCTTTCTTGATGGCTGATTTAAGTATCGGGCAGTTGATTTCTAATCTAAAAGCAGAATGCCCTTACTTGTTACGCTCATTATTGTCATCAATCTCATCAAATTTGTGCATTGGCATAATATCACACGTTTGTCCCAATACTTTATTCGAACTTTATGTCATGTTGCATCGTGATATCGTATTGAGACATCGCGCATGCATGAATAGGTCCGTGAATCGGCTGCCACTGCCACCTCTAGGCCCCATTGATGACAGCGTCAACCTCCACGTGTTGTTGTTGATGGAGCCAAGGTTGCCCCAGTCCTAGGCAAACCTGACTCGATCTGGTTGAGGGCGGCCCAAATCGACAAAGGCCCTCGATGTGGACGAGGGCCACTGTTGGTGGATGACGGTCTCTGCCTAGATCGACGGCGTGGAGATAGGTGGATTTAACGGACTTTGCCCCATAACTTCTAGAAGAATACACACGTGTATTCACATGACTTTTGCTTAGGATTGGAAAAAAAAAAACATCGCTTTATGCAAAAGTTGGTGTATCGGGTCTGAAACAGAGTGGGTGCAGAATATCATTCTTTTTATTTTATTTTTGCAACCTTAATAGAAATCAAATAACCCTTTAAAACCACCGGCTAGCAGTCACGTTGGTTTGCGCTCAGACACCTCAGTTATCATAAAAAAAAAAACCTTTCGATGTGAGGGGTTAGATCAAGAGAGAATTAATTTCGTTGGTTGGATCATTTAGAGAAATTAGAATTTACAGACATCTAAGGGAAATTACCAATTATAAGATTGTTGATGTTAGAATTGATTTTTAGGAAATTTACGACACGTGAGGATAGTTACTCACATATAGGGCCCAATAATCTATGGAAATGGGAAAGAATCTTACTATAGATAAGGTAAGTTACTAGGAATAGGAAGAAAGAATCAAGGTAAATTAGGAAATTACTTGTCATTTACAAGGACTTAGAGAAAAATAACATCATTGACAATAATTACTAAGTAATGGTGCCGTTCGGCTATTACAAATTACTCGTCATTTATAAGGACTTAGCGGAAAATAACATTGTTGACAATAATTACTAAGTAATGGTGCCGTCCCGTTATTAAGAGTCAAATCGATAAATGATTGTCCATAAAGGTAATAAATTCATTGGCCGATGAAAATGAGTTACACGGTGGATCAAAATTAAATTACAACCGCTGTAAAATATTTGCGACCGACCTTAAGATAATTCCATAAAAAAATTACGAAATTTTCATAGAAAAATTACTTTTTGGTGATTTAGTAAGTATTTGAGAAATAAAATCTAAACCAAAACAAAAATGACAAAATATGTAATAAATTCTTCTTTTTGCTTTGTTAAATACGGGGTAGGTCCATCGTGTCTCAACATTTCCACGATTCCTTTGATAAAAGAACAAAAAAGAACCATACTCTTCTTCTCTTTCTCCTTCTTCCTTCCTTGCTACCATTGATCATCGCCACTTTCCGCTTCGCCGCCGCCGCCCCCGCCACCGCCGATAATGGAGGAAGACCAAGCCAACAACATCATCATCTTCCCCTTCATGGCTCAAGGCCACATCATCCCCTTCCTCGCCCTCGCCCTTCACCTTGAGAGCAAACTCAAACGCCTCCCCAACCTCACCATCACCTTCCTCGGCACCCCTCTCAACATCGCCAACCTCCGCTCCTCCCTCCCTCCTCCACCGCCCTCCGCCTCGTCGACCTCCCCTTCCGCCCCTCCGACCACGGCCTCCCGCCGGACGCCGAGAACACCGACGCCCTCCCCTACCCCCTCGTCGTCCGCCTCCTCCACGCCTCCACCTCCCTCCGAGACCCCTTCCGCGACCTCCTCGTCGGCCTCGTCGCCGGCGGCCGTAAGCCCCTCTGCGTCATCGCGGACATCTTCTTCGGCTGGACCGCCACCGTGTGCCGCAAGCTCGGCGTCTTCCACGCCGTCTTCAGCGGCGCCAGCGGGTTGGCCTCGCCTGCTACTACTCCCTTTGGGTCAACCTGCCTCACCGGAAGAAGCCCGAGCCCGTCGAGTTCTCGTTGCCGGACTTTCAAGAAGGGTCACCGGTGCACGTTTCGCAGCTGCCGCTGAACATCCTCGAGGCAGACGGGACCGACCCGTGGTCGCTGTTCCAGGCCGCGAACCTCTCCGCCTGGGGGGATTCGAACGGGATCCTGTTCAACACGGTGGCGGAGTTCGACGGCGTCGGGCTCTCCTACTTCCGGCAGAAGCTTGGCGTGGAGGTATGGGCAGTGGGGCCTGTCCTCCTGTCCGCGAAAAGCCGCCGATCCACGAAGCCTTCGATGAGGGCTGGCGCGACGCCGGAACAGTGCATAGCTTGGCTGGACACGAAGCCTCCAAAGTCAGTGCTCTACGTGTCGTTCGGCTCCATGAACACCATCACCGCCCTCACATGATGGAGCTGGCGACGGCGCTGGAGTCCAGCGGCCGAGACTTCATATGGGTGGTGAGGCCGCCGGTGGGGCACGACATAAACGCCGAGTTCGACGCGGGGGCGTGGCTGCCGGAGGGGTTCGAGCGGAGGATCGCGGGGAGGGGGCTGCTGGTGGAGAGGTGGGCGCCGCAGGCGGAGATACTGGGGCACGGGGCGGTGGCGGCGTTCCTGACGCACTGCGGGTGGAACTCGGTGCTGGAGGCGCTGAGCAACGGGGTGCCGCTGCTGGGGTGGCCGATGGCGGCGGAGCAGTCCTTCAACGCGAGGCTGCTGGAGGGAGGCGGGGTCGGGGCGTGCGTGGAGGTGGCGAGGGGGAGGAGGGGCGTGGTGAGGGGCGAAGAGCTGAGGGAGAAGATGGAGATGGCGATGGGGGAGACGGAGAGGGGGAGGGAGATGAGGAGGAGGGCGGGAAAGCGAGGGAGATGATACAGAGCGCCACGAGCCGACGACGACGACGCCGACGCCGACGCCGACGCCGACGCCGACGCGCCGACGGCCAGAGGAGGAAAAGGGGGTCGTCGGTGCGGGCACTGGACGAGTTCATCGAGGCGGCAATGCGGGCGAGGGAGGAGAGCCGAAACGGAGTGAAGGATCAGAACGGGCACGCCTCCGTTCCCCAGTGACCGAACCATATCTGCTCCCAGCAATCGTCCAGAGTTCTCCCAAATCCTTGGGAGAATTTTTACTAAGTTCCATCATGGCATTTGTTCACGTTCACAGTCAGATCAGCATGAAAAATCCTTCCAGAACAGGCGCAGGAAAATTCTCAAGTCCAAATACTTCTTTCTCCTCTTCTTCTCCTTCCATTATTATCGTCATCGTCGGTCAGAGTCAATCTTTACTGTGGAAAAATCAGTACCAGTGTCATGTCGGTGTCGCTGCCGGCGTTTCCATTGAAAAGGAAACGAACTTATGGACGAGAATAGCTGGTGCCTCCGCGAGTCCCGGTCCTTCCTCTCTTTCACTGCTCTGCTGGATCTTGTCGGCTTCTGTCATCGTTTTCTAGAATCTAAAATCCTAAAACCCCCACCTCGACGGGACAGCTTGTCCTTTTTTTTGTCCATGCGAAACAAGAACAGCCAATCCAATCTAGCTCCGACCCCCGCGCATTTCTTGTCAATCCGACGAGAAAGTCTGATCGATCTTTTCAACACGGTCGCCGATCGCTTTTGCGAAAACAGAGTATCCCTCCATTTGCTTGATTTTGTGCAGAACAATTCATTTAACTCGACCAATCTTATCTATTCATCCAATTATGGTCATTCGCTTTTTCTTTTTGTGGGAGCAAGAGAGACCGAGGCCGACCGAAAGACGCTGGAAGTAGGTAGAGCCTAATTAATATCTTACAAAGTTGTTCACCAATAATAATAAAAAAAATCACACAAGACCCTGCAATCGACAACTCAAAAATTTAATCCACATCTTAACTTCGACACTCTCTTTTGTTCATCCCCAGCCGGGCCAGCCCCGCACAATTGCCAATCCTAGACTTGGATATCGGGAGGCCGATGCCGAAGCGATGTGAATCGATGTACTTTTCGAGGTTTTGAAGCGTCGGGGCTAATTACAACTCTAATGTACGACGGCGTGAGCTGGTTCTGCACATCTTGCCGTTTGAGGAGCCATATCCTAAGATGTCAATTTATCGAATTCAGTAACTCGACACGGTACAAATGCATTCTAATCCCGATACCAAAACTTTATTATAGGTATTATATCTCATGCCACGTTTTTCGCAAGACGAGAGCTTATAAATCATATCCTATCATCTCGTGTTTATTTCGCCGATAATCGCTAGAGATTACTACATGAGACTAAGTTGAAACCATATCGGATATCATGAGGTGACATGGTTTTTCGGCTAAGTAGCATGCGCAATCCTCTTTGACTCCAATCATCATCTTGATCTGATGACCTCTCCCTTCATGGCGAGCGAGAGAGCGCTCAAGCTCCCTCCGCTTTCCACCGCCACCCCAGGCATGGCTACCGCCCTGCTCCCGACGAACCCGCCCTCTCCGACCACAATCTTTCCGAACTTTACCACCCCGCCTTCCCGTCGTACACGTGCCCGAACAGCAGGGCCTCCCTCTCCACGCTGCCGCCTCCCTCGACCTCCACCATCTCCGGGTTCAGCGCGGCTCCCATGGAGTCCACGTAAGTCCCCTTGTCCAACTCGACGTACGACCCCATCAGCTTCATCCACATCAGGAACAGCACCGACCCGCTCGTCATCTCCACAAAGTAGTCCCCGACCACCGTCCTGATGGCTTGCCATATGGTATCCATGAACACCCCTCTGCTCCATATGTGCACCGTCTCGTCCTCTCGCTTCATTCCCACGAGGATGTACTTCGCCGCCACGCAGGCCAACGCGGCTATAGCCCGGTCGACACCCAGAAGAAGGGGAACGTCCAGTGGACCGGCATGTTCCTGGTGTTCTTGCAGTGGAGGAGCAAGTTCAGGGGAAGTAGATGATCAGTCCGAGGAGAAAGTAGGGCAGTATTGTTTGCAGCAGCGGCTGAGCGAAAACAGCCCATGCGGTTAAGTACCAGGGCCTGGAGAGGGTCACTTTCTCGGTGTCTTTTATCTCAAGTGAAGCGGCCATTGGACAACCGGAGAGGTCGACCTTCACGTCCGACTGCTCCAGGAAGACCCTCCATGCCTCAGGAAGAGGATCTCCATTCCTCAGGTGCTGGCAGATCTCATAGACTAGTGAACGGCCATGATCGATCGATGCGCTCTGGCTACTTGATGTGGCCCGGATTACATCCACCTCGTGGCATCGGACGAATGGATTAAATTCTAGCCTTTCCGAGCTTTCTTTTGTCAGATTTTCATGGATTATGACCTCGCCAGCATCGATGTACGGAAACTGCGATTCATCCCAAGGTCTCGTGCAATCGAGAGCAATGTCTCGTGCGGCTTCGTCCTGTGGAATTGGCCTGACTTGAAGCTGGAATATGTAACGGACCCCGTTTGGAGAGTTCACGCGGTTCTGGAAATCTTCTTCAGGAAAAGCAACGGGCGGGTGTCATTAGCATCCCTCGGTATCGCACCAGTTTCTGGCGGAAGGATCCCCGAGGGTTCCACCTTACCAAAATCTTCTACAATACTTTCGTCGAAGGGCCTCAACTTGAACTTCACGTACATTTCCTGTCCGTCCTTAAAGCGGAAGAGCCTACAGATATTCGAGTAGTAATGAAGATCCGCATAGGACTCAGCTTGACGGAGGGAGGTCCACCACTGCGTCGCGCACGTGCGGGACCCGCTTGACGTGCTCCTCCCTGGCGGCAAGCCCACACACCAGCCAGGTTGCGAAATCGGTGACTGTGCGGGCATAGAATGCCTTCCCTGTCTTCAAAGTCAAGTCGAGAAGTGGAGAATCATCCCCCTTTTCATCTGAGAGTATCCTTAGTGCTGCTCCTCGTGCGTCTAACCTTGCATCATCACCGGCACTCAAGCTATTGCTGTGGCGGACAACAACGGTATACTTCTTTCTGGGGCCGAATATACTGTGCTCTGGCAATCCTTGAATGTTTTCGTAGAGTTTCAAGTATCCCTTCCCACTAACACCGATGCGATGGAAGTATCTCGATTTCACCTTCAGAGTCATCGCTGCCAAGTTCGCAGCCAAGTTGCCAACTATCTTTTTGTATCTCTGATCCATCTCCTCTATCCTGTCATCCAAAGCGTGTATTGTGTTTTTCACCATAACTGCATTTTGAGACCCCATGTAAACACCACCACTTTGGAGAACTGAATTCACTGGAGCAACTGAAATGGCCTCGAGAATAACATCCTTTTCAACTACCGAGCCGGGAAGTACAAGGCTTTGGCTTCCAGTAACTGAATTATCCTTTACATCAACATTACTTTGGATGTACCCGCCCTGGGAATAGAAACCTGTGATGATCCTGCTAAAATCACCTAGATGGACACCAGCACCTATTGAAACCATCCTCGGATCTGCAATCGGGTTGATGGATCTGATGGAACAGTACCTGCCTACTTTTGCACCTAGCAAGCGCAAGTACATGCAGAAGGCTTCTGTTCCAGAAAGAAGCTTGGCAAAACGGAGCTGGCAAGCAATGGAAAGTTCTTGGCCAAACCAGGTTTTGATTAAGTCTGCTTCTTTTCTTTACCAGCAAGCAAATGGATAAAGATCGATGTCAGTAAACTAAGGACCAGGCCGTGAGCAAAGCAGGCAATTGCCAAAGAAATGGCAAACTTGACTGGATTAGGGGGGCTTTTGTAAACATGGAGGCATATGCCACGATGGTGAATGGAACCCAGTGTAAGGCTCCCGAAATACAAAGAAAAGCAAAGTGTTCAAGAGAAGGAACTTTCTGAGATAGCCTCATGTGGAACAAGTAAACAGCAGCGGCGGACAACGAGCTGAGGAAACCAACCATGTAGATGCCCATAAACTGTTGTATGGTCTCTTTCAGAGTTCCAGGGGAAACCTGAAATGGCGCAATAGTAGATGCCGGATGATTGATTTGCACAATTAGAACAGGAACAAAAGATGCATGTATTATGCTTCCAACAGTTTCAATGTCGGAGATACAACTGTGGGCATCAGAGACCTCACGAGCGACAGCCAAAACCAAAAATTAGGTTAACCACAATGAAGGAGACTGATAAAAAGAAGAAAACCAGAGTGCGCCAGTGACGATTTTGTCCTTCATTCTCATATATTTAACCACTTATTTACCCGAAAAACAAAAACACAAAACTTTCAGCATCCTAAAAACTTAGTCAACCAATAGTGCACATGCTTTGGAAATTCTAAAAGGAACTTCAAGAGTAGTATTGATGAGAAATTTCCACCTACTCCCTGGTGAAATAACGCCAGGAAAACAATGACAGCCCAACTGGATGCTTCCATCACGGGTTTGGAATTTTGTTCTTCATGTCAGTCCCCATTTATTGATTCCATTCATTATTTGTAGGAGGATATTGCTTGAAGCAAGTATAGGCTCTTTATTATCCGGACAAAACAGTAGACATCCTTTTCTCTTTAGACACCATTGCAGATTGTAAACCCAATATACATTTCACTACCAAGAAAATGAAACCAAAAAACAATAAAAATTAAAACAACTATTCTTACCAAGCAAGGAGATAAGGTAGGGCATTATTAGATATACTATCTATCTATCTATCTATATATATATATATATATATAAAAGTAAAAAGCATATTTTTGTTGATTGGAGCATAATGAAAATTTGCAATGAATAGATTTTGGTACACACACTTCGCTTGAGAGTGCAACTCTACGTGCTCTAATTAAGTAATTGTCATAGTTACCTATAATCTAATCTATCATCAGTTTATGATTGAAAGAGAGATAGTTACCTCTAAGAGCTGACTTTTGGACCTATTAAACATTTTAAAATTGGTAGAGCACCAACAAAGAATTCATATGAATAAAACAAGTACCTATCAGAAGTTGCTTAAAGTTTTTACCAAGAAAGCTGCGCCTCTTTTCATAAAACATAAGGAAAACAGTACTTACCTTCAGTATGTTTTCTGCCTCGGCCATCTTAAGGGAAGACTTCCTACATTCACTTTTCTGCGAGGCCAGTACTTCAGTTCCTTCTCCTAAAACACTTCCTTTCTGGACAACAGCATAAGGGCCAACTGAACAGTTCCTGCCAATCCTTATTGGCTGGAATCTCAAAACGCTGTTCCACACTTCGTGACTTTGAAGCAAAGCTCCTTCTGCAATCACTGCTCCATCTCCGATGGAAACCAGAGAAGGGTCTGTTATGTCAACTGTGTCCAGTAAAACTGATGATCCAATCCTTTCTCCAAGCATCTCAAACCAGTATTTAAGGAACGCTGTTCCTCTGAGATGCACCGCGAGGACTTTGGAGGAAACCTCCTGAGCCTTGTAAAGTGCCCACCACTTGACAAAATCCA
This sequence comes from Psidium friedrichsthalianum, assembly GCA_019149425.1. Lineage (NCBI taxonomy): Eukaryota > Viridiplantae > Streptophyta > Magnoliopsida > Myrtales > Myrtaceae > Psidium > Psidium friedrichsthalianum. Next base: position 11,081 of record JAGVVM010001341.1, on the reverse strand, counting down.
AAGACCAGATAGATACTTCAGGAGTCAGGGCATAATTTATGCATAGGAATGGATTACCAAACAAGGCAATGGATATGCTGGTCAAGGCAATACAGAGGATCCAGGAAAGAGGTGCAAGAAGCACGACACGTGTATGATGCAACCAGGGAAGTCCATCAATCAGTTTTTGGCTGGCCGAAACCAAAAGTTGAAAAGTGGAAACTGATAAATAAGCAGGGAAAACCAGAATGAAAGAGACATAGAGAAGTGCAAGAAGTTGGAAGGACCAGATAAGCCAGCGGTGAAGTCTGGAAATTTCCGTGCAGAAGTCAGCAGTAAGGATTTCTGGCTCTGGATGGTTGGATTGGGTGGTGACTAGATGGGGTTGAGACTTCATTAACAGATTCTCGACGAAGTTTGCCAAGTCTGCCATGCAGGTTGCAGTGAATATATCTACAGCTCCAACTGGCACTCCAAGAAAATCCGAAAGTTTTTGAGCAGCTCTGACCATGCCTATCGAATCAATGCCATAGGACACAAGGCTTTCCATGGCTGAAATTTTCTTGATTGCAATTCCTGTCTGTTCACTGATCAGCTGCTTCAGAAACTCCACAATATCTTTGTTACTTAATTTTGCGCTCGGTCGTGGAGAACCGTTTAGCGAGGTGAGGCTGAGGAGTATTTCCCTCCCTACATGTCCCAGTGGCGAAAGATCTGGTCAATGATCTCTTTGTCACAATTGGATCTGGAATTGTGTTGAGAGTTCGGTCAACAAATTGCTTGAGGCATTCGAACCTCTTGATCTTCCCTGAGGTTGTCTTACTTATGGTTCTAGGCCTGATCAACTTGACAGAGGCGACAGTTACCCCATGTTCTTCCACCACGCGGGATTCAATTTGCTTTATGATGTCCTTGTCGACGGGTTTACTGTCTGTTAACTCTGCAACTACAACCAAGCCAACCTGGTCAGAAGCATCCGCAAGTGAAATGCCTTTTGCTGATAGGACATCTTCAGGAACACCGATGACGGCAGAGCAACCAGGCCGTAGAAGCTCAGATGAGCTCTCAACCGTCTTCTCAACATCTGCCAAGTAAATGTTTCTTCAAGCCACAATGATGAGATCCTTGATTCTTCCTGTGATGAACAAGTTACCCTGGATTACCCGGCCCAGGTCTCCAGTTCTTGTGTACTTTCTTCCAGGGTACTTCCGAAGCTTGTTTCTGAAAGTTTTCTGGCTAAGTTCTTCCTTGCCCCAGTACCCAATTCCAGCACTCGGACTACTAATCCATATCTCTCCTTCCTTCCCATCTTCGTCAACCTCTAAACCTATATCTGCATCAACAATCCTTATATCAACATCTGCATCATCGGGATCCACGTATCTGCAGCAAATTCTTCCCTGACAATCTACCAAGATAGGCTTCTTTTTGCCATACGCACAGCTGACAAAGACACAATTTTCTGCCAAGCCATAGCCTGGAGCCATCACCTCCTGAGAAAGGCCAAAGGGACGAGTGAGTTCAACGAATCTTTTGAGTGTCTTCTGCCTCACTGGTTCAGCAGCAATCATGAGAAAGATTATGGAAGAGATCATAATTGCGTGCCTTCGCCTTGTCTGCTTCTAGTCTTCGAATCACCAGCTCAAAGGCAAAATTGGGGCCCGCACTGTGTGTGGCCTTGTAATCGCTGATTGTTTGAAGCCACAGGAGCGGGTTCCTGATGAACGTCAATGGAGAAAAAAGGATTGCTGACCCACCACAAACCATTGCTGTAAAAAGTCCTCCAATCAAACCCATGTCATGGTACTGAGGAAGCCAACTTACTAGCACAGTATTTGAAGTGCTTCGATATCTCCTCCGCATCAACTTGACGTTATGAATGAGTCCACCATGTGTTATCATGACACCCTTAGCATCACCGGTTGAACCCAACGTAAATTGCAAAAAGCACAAATCATCTGGCTGAGATTCTGATTGAGAGGCAATGTTTAGAGCAGGCAAGACCTTAGAGCTTTTGATCCAAGAATCTGTGTGCAGCCATGGAAGATTAGGCCACTGAGCTGTGCATTTCGCAGTTTTTGCGGTGAAAGAGATCAAATTCTTTACTGACCCTGCCCTGACTGCAGCATGATAGCCAACGGTTGACAGAATGGCCACTGCACTGCACAACTTAGCAATGTTTTCAATCTTCATAAGAGCCTGTCCACCTCTTTGCAATGGATCAGGTGGAAGTACTGGAACGGGTATGACTTTGGCTCTTAAACAACCAAAAAAAGCATCAACAAAGTCCACACCTGGAACGTGGACAAGTAAAACCCTATCGCCTGGCTTGATAGTATGTTTCCGGCTCGTCAAGAGCTTATGAGCAATGCAAGAAGCACTGGAGTCAAGCTCTCCATATGTCCTCCGGCACACCACTGCCCCTTCTTCGTTGATCCAAGTATAGAGGACCTTGTTTCGAGTAATTTCTTGAGCAGCCCAGTGCTTCAAATAGCTATCAAGTGTGGGGAGGATGGGAAAAAAAAACTCCATATGCTTCACTCATTGTTTTAAGGCTGATCTCCTCTTGGTCTAGGTGCAAGGTGAACAAACTCTGCACAAGAAATTTATGTATAAGTAAATCACAGCTGCATTAATTCTCTTTCTATTATCAGTAGTCATAGCTCTAGAGAGCTGACTCACCTTCACATAAGGAAATGTTGGGAGGGAATTTGCACTGGCAAAGTGCTTGCAGAGTTGAGCCATGGCATAAGATGAATTTCTTTCTGTAAGCTCGAAAGCAAAAAGACCTCCTATGTAATGTGTGTTTCGGTGACCCTGAAGTTCTGATTCTACTCTCTCAAAAATCCATCCTTCGTATCTGCGTCAACCACAGAGAAAGATATAACTTGAGCTTGTGGCTCCAATGAATCACCTGGGTAAGCGTTATTTTACATACCTTTGCTGCCTACATGAGGAAAGTACTTGAAACGCCTCTGCAGAACAACCTTCTCAACTTCTCCACCCATTCTTTTAACTACTTCAATGGCGAGATCAATGACGTTAGTGTGGAAATAAGGAATCGTGTTAGGAGAATATCTTAGGAGATTAGTTGTTAATTTTAGCTTCTTTATTCAGAAAAGATTAGATTTCATTTAGTTAGAGTATTACCTTTTTCAGGAGATTGTGATCTAGGTTAGTTTTCTTTTTATTTTTTGGAATTCCTGATTTGTAGGAATCCTGTTTCCTAATTTTGGTGGTCTGGTTTGCCAGCCTCTAGTGTATATATTAGGATGTAAATTATCGTTTGAAAAAAGAAGAGAAAATTCACGATTTCTTCATGGTATCAGAGCAAGTCTTCTAGCTCTAGCCCTAGCTTCTTTTTGTGCGTCCTCTTCTTCATTCTTCTGGCCGACTCTTTCCCATGACCAAGTACGGCATGGCATCTCAATCAACTTCCTCGGAAGTTACTTCAAGACCCGAGCCCACTCCTGCGGTTTCCACCATTCCCGATTCATCTCCACATCTTGTTACCAATCACAAACTAAATGGCCAAAATTTTCTGCAGTGGTCACAGTCCGTATTTATGTTTGTGTGCGGCAGAGGCAAGGATGGACATCTCACTGGTGAAGCTGCTGCTCCAGAGTCCATGGATTCAAAATTCCGTTCATGGAAGATTGATGATCATCTTGTAATGTCATGGTTAATCAACTCTATGACTGCTGAAGTTGGAGAGAATTTTTTGCTCCACAAGACAGCTAAGGAAATATGGGAGGCCGCCCGTGAGACTTATTCCAGCACAGAAAATACCTCAGAATTGTTTGAAATTGAGACTCGGCTCTACAACTTGAAACAGGGAGACATGAGTGTGACACAGTACTACAATATGCTTACTCGGTGTTGGCTGCAGTTGGATCTGTATGAGACTTATCCTTGGAAGTGCCCTGATGATTCATCAACTTATCGGCAGATTGTTGAACAAAAACGAACTATAAGGTTTCTTCTTGGCCTAAACAAAGACCTTGATGAAATCAGGGGGAGAGTTATGGGGATTAAACCCTTTCCCACCATTCGGGAAACATTTGCAGAGGTTCGAAGGGAGGAGAGCAGGAAGAGGTTAATGCTGCCCGAACACATTACCCCGGTAGTAGAAGGATCAGCCCTATATACTCACAGTTCTTCACAGAACAATAGGGTTGGGAGGGGCCGTCCATGGTGTGATCATTGTAAGAAAACTGGACACATGAAGGCGACCTGTTGGAAGCTGCATGGAAAACCTGCCGATTGGAAACCCTTCAATCGCCAGGACAGAGAATCTCGTGCCAATACTGCTACCTCCACAGCAACCAGTGCAGAAAATAGTCCGTTTACAAAGGAGCAAATTGAGGCACTTCAAAAGATGTTTAGTCAGTCGCCTGGTTCCAACCAAACACCTTCCTCCAATGTCGAACAGAATACTAGCCTTCTAGCACATCAAGGTACCCTGTCTCTTGCTTTTGGTGTCCAAAATAATCAACCAAGACCATGGATAGTTGATTCAGGAGCCTCAGACCACATGACTGGAGATCCCAGTGTTCTATTAGATTTTAAGCCGTTCTCTAATCACTCGGGAGTCAGAATTGCAGATGGTACAATTTCCCCGGTTGCAGGAACCGGATCTATTCGCATAACAGAGAACCTACATCTCTCATCTGTTCTTTATGTTCCAAAATTGAATTGCAATTTACTTTCCATCAGTCAAATCACTCAGGATCTCAATTGCCTCACTAAATTCCATTCTAATTCTTGTGTTTTTCAGGCAGTGGATTCGGGGAAGGTGATTGGCAGTGCTGATATGCATGGAGGACTTTACTTGCTCAAACAAGAGAATCTCCCAAGTAGACAAGGTCATAAACCAAGTTGTGTCTTTGAGTCTGCTAAGTTTTCTTCTAATTCCGTGTTTGTTTCCAATTCTAATTCTGTCCCAGTTGATAATCAAGTGATGTTATGGCATTATCGCCTTGGTCATCCAAATTTTGCTTATATTGAAAAATTGTTCCCTCAGTTGTTTATCAATAAAAATTCCAGTTCTTATCAATGTGAAATTTGTCAATTAGCAAAGCATACCCGACATGTATACTCAAGCCTTCAATACAAGCCATCACATCCTTTTTCGGTAATACATAGTGATATTTGGGGGCCATCACGAGTGAAAAATATCAATGGGGCTAGGTGGTTTATCACTTTTATCGATGATCACACAAGAACCACTTGGACATTTCTCATGAAAGAAAAATCTGAAACAGCCACAATTTTTCAATCTTTTCATACCATGATTTTAACCCAGTTTAAAAGCCATATCCAAGTTCTCAAGACTGATAATGCTAAGGATTATTTCAACTCTATTCTCGGCCCTTACTTGGAAAATCATGGAATTGTTCACATCAGTTCTTGTGTGGACACTCCACAACAAAATGGAGTGGCTGAAAGGAAAAATAGACACTTATTGGAAGTAGCACGTGCCACTATGTTCACAAACAATGTTCCCAAACATTTTTGGGGGAAGCTGTACTCACAGCCACCTATCTCATCAACAGGATGCCAAGCCGTGTATTGAAATTCCAAACACCTCGTCAAGTTCTCACCACAATACACCCTCACATTCTTACTTTTACCTCTGATCTTTCCCTTAAAGTCTTTGGCTGCACTTCCTTCGTTCACATTCATCAAAATCATCGTACCAAATTCGATCCAAAATCACTCAAATGCATATTCCTTGGTTACTCTTCTCATCAAAAAGGCTATAAATGTTACTCTCCTCTCACCAGAAAAGTCTACAATTCCATGGATGTCACCTTCTTCGAAAATCAATCATACTTTCCCAAATCCGACATTCAGGGGGAGAGCTCCAAGGAATATCAGATTTGGGATCTCCTTCGTGACAATCAATCAGTATTTGTAAATCCCAGTCCATCCGAACAGTCGTTCAATCCCAATTCGTTCAATCCCAATTCAGCCTTGTTCTTGCTCCGGTCACTGTTCCTGCTCTTGTTCACAATCCTGCTACTGTTCAACCCATTCCTAGTCAGCCCATCACAGAAACAGCACAAAATCCTGCTACTGTTCAACCCGTTCCTAGTCAGCCCATCACAGAAACAGTACAAAATTCCTTGCAACTTGATACAAATAACACTGAACCTCGTGTCTATAGAAGGAGAAGAACAACTGAGCAAAATGAAGAACCTCTGCAAATTCAGTACTTTCAATCACAAGAACCGAATCCCACTGTATCTGACACTTGCAATGGTATGGATTCCTCTACCCCTTATGATCATACTCCTATGATTAATGATTCAGATCTGCCTATTGCTCATAGGAAAGGGGTCCGTAGATGCACTGAACATCCAATTCAAAGATATGTTGCATATGGAAAATTGTCTCCATCCTACAAGGCATTTGTCACACGTTTGGATAGTATCAAAATTCCTGAATCTATTCAGGAGGCTCTTATAAGGCCGGAATGGAAGAAAGCAGTAGAAGAAGAGGTCCGGGCCTTAGAAAACAACAACACCTGGGTCCTGACACCATTACCACCAGGAAAAAATCCAGTTGGGTGCAAGTGGATTTTCACTGTCAAGTACAAGGCAGACGGAAGTGTAGACAGGTTCAAGGCAAGACTTGTGGCAAAAGGGTTCACTCAATCCTACGGAATTGACTATCAAGAGACTTTTGCACCGGTGGCCAAACTGAACACAGTTCGAGTGTTACTCTCCTTGGCAGTAAATCAAGATTGGCCACTATATCAGCTTGATGTCAAGAACGCATTTTTGAATGGAGATCTTGAAGAGGAAGTTTACATGATTATACCTCCTGGACTAGAAAACAGGTCAAATAAAAAATTAGTGTGCAGATTGAAGAAGTCATTGTATGGCTTGAAGCAGTCTCCCCGCGCTTGGTTTGAAAGGTTTGCCAGAACGTTGACAGACAATGGGTACTTACAGTGTCAGGCAGATCATACACTATTTGTTAAAGGTGAGTTAGGAGGAAAAATGGCCATCCTTATAGTCTACGTGGATGACATCATCCTAACTGGAGATGATTCAGAAGAAATTCTTAGGTTGAAAAAGGTAATGGCAACCGAATTTGAGATCAAAGACCTCGGGACACTGAAGTACTTTCTCGGCATGGAGGTAGCTCGATCACAGGAAGGGATTGTTATATCCCAAAGGAAGTATATCTTAGATTTGTTGAATGAAACAGGGTTTCTTGGCTGCAAACCTGTTGATACGCCTATGGACTCCACAAGAAAAATGAATCAAAGCAAGGAAAGTATTCCAGTTGACAAGGGGAGGTATCAAAGGTTAGTTGGAAAGCTCATTTACCTCTCACATACTCGGCCTGATATTGCGTATTCGGTGAGTGTGGTCAGCCAACATATGAATAACCCAACGGAGGATCATTTAGATGCAGTTAATAGAATTTTGAGATACTTGAAGATGACTCCCGGACTTGGTTTAATCTTCAGGAAGAGCAAAAGCCGTGAAGTAGAAATTTACACAGATGCAAGTTGGGCAGGAGAACAAACTGATAGAAGGTCAACTACTGGCTATTGCTCTTATGTTTGGGGGAATTTAGTTACTTGGAGAAGCAAAAAACAGACTGTGGTTTCTCGTAGCAGTGCAGAATCAGAATACCGAGCACTTGCCCTTGGTATATGCGAAGGAATGTGGTTACAAAGACTGTTAAGAGAACTCAAGGTTGAAGTTCAAGCCTCAGCAATGATGTTTACGACAGTCAGGCAGCCATCAGCATAGCTAAAAATCCGGTGCATCATGATAGGACGAAACATATCGAGATTGATCGTCATTTTATCTCTGAAAAGGTGAACACATGAGTCATTCAGCTCAGCTATATTCCTACAAGACAGCAGATTGCCGATGTCCTCACCAAAGCGCTTCCAAGAATCATTTTTGATGAGTTGAACTCCAAGCTTGGTTTGTATAACTTATACAACCCAGCTTGAGGGGGAGTGTGGAAATAAGGAATCGTGTTAGGAGAATATCTTAGGAGATTAGTTGTTAATTTTAGCTTCTTTATTCAGAAAAGATTAGATTTCATTTAGTTAGAGTATTACCATTTTTAGGAGATTGTGATCTAGGTTAGTTATCTTTTTATTTTTTGGAATTCCTGATTTGTAGGAATCCTGTTTCCTTTTTGGTGGTGTCACGCCCTATTCCCCTACGACCGCGCGACAGACACTCCAACTCACCTCGTCGAATGGCCGAACCGATTTGCGACCGCCCAGGAAATGTCGCGGCCAAATGACGGCTCAGATAAACGCAGGCGAAAGCGCCAACAACTACCCCTGACAAGCCATCATGTAGATAGATAGAGAGACCACAATCAATAGACACCAAATACACTAACGAATCCTGCTTATATTAAACACCATCACATATACAACTCTCACAACATAGGTTTAATCCTGAATACAAGCTCAATTCTAAAAAAAAAAATAGGACCCTCAGATTAGGGTACAATGACTCATATTGCTCAGTCTCCTTTGGTATCCCAACTAATACTCCATCGTCTCCATGCTAAGGTCGAGGATCTGAAAGGCAATCAGCCACAAGTGAGTCTAAAACTCAGTGAGTAAACCTCTAAACTTAGAAAATGGAACAACACATCAGCCAAGCAACTCAGGCATCCGTAACAAGAGCGAATGCAACATACAATAACAAATTCATCAACCGTCGCCCAAGTCAATGCATGCGACTCAATACCATGCTAAATTTCATTGCATATGCAATCACACAAATGGCCTCAATGGTTCATGCTCGACTCTCACAGATACAACACACGATGCCAAACTCATCATGAATGATCAAATCAGTGCATGTGACTCACAGCCAAACTCAAACACATGTCATGCACTGAACACCGTCGCGGGATCTCGTGTTTCATCCCCGACATCATTTCGGGATCTCGTGGTTCATCCCAGACCCTCAAGGTCTCATGCCCGCGTATACATACTACGCCTCAGGCCGTGCCTCGACCCGCGCCCAAGGCGCCACAGGCCGGCACCTTATCACTCCAGCTACCCCGTGCCGTGCACGTTCGAGCGCCTTCGAACTTGCAGTCCGTCGCAAGCTGGGAACCTACCTTTTCTCTCCAATTCTCGCGCCAGTCCGTCGGCCGAGCACAATCTCACTTTCATTTCTCAGGACTTGCCAAAATAGATCATCGTGCCACGCAGCATGCTCAGTCAATGCCATGTTTCAATCACACGTTCACACACGATGTCTCACATTCACAAAATTAGGCAAGTCTCACACATGCAAACAAATGCAGAGCATTTCAATACATCACAGGCAGACTCAAAGCCGTACTCTCGGGCTTTTATCACTCATGGGTGTTAGCTCTATTACAGGGCGACTTCCCTCTCAAACCATACTCAGACAATGCACGGTTTCAAGCAATTTAATCCCACACATACACGGCTTGACCATTTGGGGAAATTACTTGCATTGTCTATGTAATAAACCCAGACTAACTTAATCGAACCTCACCCACATACTCAAGTCCATTCAGTCACCACCCAAATCCCATGACTTGTGAATTCTCTTTCTCAAATAACCACGGCAACCTCAAACATGAGCAGATCAAGAAATCCAGCAAATTCACCCACACGTTCACTCGGTTTAATCCATTTCTCTCAAGTACACAGTTTAGTCCACATTGACCCCCAAGTACACGGTTTGATGTATTAAAACCGATCAACCACGTTTTTCATAAATCGAGTCAAAATTAATCCACCTAGGTCACAGCCCCATACTCTCATGCATTCGGTCACCTTAATCATCTCACCATGCTAGGTTCTTCTGTCCCAAACAGTCACGGCAATTGTAAGCACAAACAGATCCAAAATTTCCAGCTTACATGTTCTCACATATCCCTCAGATTCAAGTCCCAAATACACCGAAAATTTGGGCAGCCTAACATCTCCATCCAGCCACCAAATCCTCGCATAAACTCAGTATAATTAAGCCTATACATTTCACAGAACACGTACAGCAATCACAGACCAGAAACTCAGCAAAACCGGTATTGATTCAACCGAATTCAACCCAGCAAAGTGCTCAGAGAATTCAATCAATCTTTCATCTACTAATCAGAATAATCTTCCTCAGCTACTCTACAATGAACCTAGGGGGTTTACTCACCAAAACCGAGCTGAAGAAGCAGTTGGAATAGAAACAGCATGGCAACGACGAAAACGGGCAACAGACGAACGAAGTCCAGCTCAGATCAGACTCTGTCACGAAAATTAGATCAGATTTTTGGCTAAATAAATTTTAGATCTTTGAAGTTCAGAATCTTACGGTTACACAGGAAAAAGCAGAGCTTGATTTGGACTCCGGACGATCCCGAACAACCAACTTCTTTCCGGGCGCGCGTACAGGAAACGCGAATCAGAACAGGTAACTTTGATTCGACGCTGCGACTTCTCTAGGGATTTTTCGAATGATTTGTTTTCAGAATATCGAAGTTCGATGTCTTACGAGTACACAGACGAAAACAGAGCTCGATTCGGAGTCCGGATGACCCGAACGACCCATTTCCGCCCGGGCGCGCGTGCTGGTCGCGCGAGAACGGCTCTCGGCCGAGAGAGAGAAATGGACTTGGGCGCACAAAAATGAGAGGAGAGAGAGATAGTATGGTCAAGGAGGGAGGAGAGAGCTCTTGGCTTCCTTGGCAAGCCAAGCTTGAAGCTTGGAAGGCAAGCCAAGGTGAAGCTTGCTTAGCAAGCTTGGACAAAAGTCCTTCAACCGACCAATGGAATGCCTACAAGTGTCCATGGTGGGATCCTCATGCCATGAAGTCAAACCGGCAGCCAATAAGGCATGGACATGTGTCGGCTCAAGTGGATAGGGTTAAATTAACTTAATCGCGAAGAAATGGACCCGGCGACTCGACCGGTAGAGCCAATTTTTTTGGAATATGAGAGTTTACAGTCAAACGATCCTGACGACTAGACGAACTCAAATCTAGCGTCCAAACTCTCTAAAAACTCACAGATAAATTACTGAGAAGTCTAGGGCGAACCGGGGCCAAAACAATCAATCCTCTCGTCGTCCCTCTTC
>JAGVVM010001340.1:0-48791 GCA_019149425.1 Psidium friedrichsthalianum | reverse complement strand
TTAATCTTGAACGGTGATCGTCCAAAATTGTGCCTCCAGCGCTAAAAGCTTGTTCAAACGCACTGTTGACCAAGGAGTTGCTAAAACCTGTCTAGCGATGATATAGAGAATTCGATATTGACTCGAATGCTCCTTACACCACTCTAAAATTTGAAAATCTGTGCCACTTTCAAATGAGTTAGTCTCAAAGTTAGTGCTTAAATTAGTGATCAAATTCGGAATATCCGTGTGCCCCCTTTGTCTTTTTTGCCTACTCATTAGCATTTTATAACCTATACTCATTTTACCTCGCTCTTGTTTTCTACGCGACTAAATTGAGAAGAAGATCCAATATCAGTGGCGTTATATCTATTATAATAATCATTATATAATGCTACTATTGAGTTGCTAACCATCCCTTTTAATAAATTAATATCTAAATCCATTTCTATATGAAGACATCCATAATACATAGTCAAAAAAATCTTTTATGCCTTCTAATTTCGTACGTGGATCGAAAACAGAAGCAACTAAATAAATAAAAGGAATATGTTTATAATAAGTTAGCCATTTTGATTTCATTGCCTTAATAGTTGCACCTAATTGTTCATCGTCTTCATATTCTTCAAAAACACCAGCAATATTAACACACTCTATTATAAATAAATGAGTCGTAGGATAATAAACACCGGATAAAGTATAAGTTGCATCATTGAAAACTTTTAAACAATCTAAAATTTTGTGGCAAATATTCCAATGTTGTGGTAATAACTCAAGTTGAGGAACATTAGTCGAAATAAATGCACATAATAAAACTTTATATTCAAAAGATTGATTAAGCAATTCGTACGTGGAATTCCAACGAGTTGGAACATCTCTTGAAAATCTTCTTGGCCTTTTTCCATTTTGTTTACAAAATCTACACCAATCTTTCATAATTTGGGGATGTCTCCATAATATTGATTGCGATTTTTATTGGGTCGAGAAAAACGTTAAGAGTTTGTAAACCTTCTTGTACACTTAAGTTTAAAACATGGCAAGCACATCTAACATGAAAAAATTCTCCACCAAAAGTGGGTTTACAAAGTTTTTCCAAGTCTTCAATAGAAGCGGTATTTGCCGCGGCATTATCAAAACCAATAGAAAAAAACTTTTTCAACCAAACAATATTCTTCTAAAACTTGTCTAATTAATCTATAAATATTAATTGCCGTATGTCTATCCTCAAAAACTCGAAATGCATAATTCTTTTTTGAATATTCCAATCGTCATCTATCCAATGACACGTAATACCCATATAAGAATGAATTTGCCAAGGATCGGTCCAAATATCACTACCTATATGCACACATCCATTATAATTCATAAAAAATATTTTTAATTCTTCTTTTCCTTTTTTATACAAATTAAAAATTTGGCGTTTAAGGGTATTTCTAGAAACGGGTTTTGCTTGTGGAGTGCATGCAGTTTGTATAAAATTATTAAAACCAAATTTCTCACCAAAATTAAATGCTAAATGTTCTACGACCGTAAATCTAGCTAATTCTTCTTTATAAACATTTTCGCTATAACGGAATAAAGGAGGAGCGTTAGTTTTTGGCGTACCCGGAAATTTGTTGTTGACGAGTGTCGATCCCAGCTAGCGTTGGATGTTTTGACCTCAAATGCCGTTGAAATGTTCCATAGCCTTGACCACTTACGAATTTGTAATTTTTTCCACAATGTTTGCAAGTAAGTTGATATCTGTTTTCTTCAACGCGCGTCTTCGTGAAGTGCTCCCATATCGAAGAAACGGATGACCCCTTCGTTCCATCGTTATTGACGCTTCTTCGGTGGGAGGATTCATGCTATCTTGTGTTGGAACGGGCTCCTCGACATTTGGAATATTGTCGATTTCAATTTCGTCGTCGTCGAAGCCATAATATGCATAATCTTGAGGATTATGAGATTGAGGATAATTGGACGATCCCATCGGCGCCATTGGGCTCTTACCCCTCCCGCCACGGCTTCCACTTGCCATTTTTCGAGAATTTCCAACAACAAAGAAATGAGAATTTCGAGAGAAATGAAAGTGGATCGAGTATCGCGACTTGAGAGAATTTGAGATTGAGAATTTGAGAATTTGAGAGAAGAAAATTGAGAGAAGTTGTGAATAAAATGAAGGGGGGAGGGGGGTATTTATAAGAAAATTTTTGATATTAAATTTAATTTAAAAAAAAAAAAAAAGGGGGGGCAACGCTATCCCCCTCCCCCCAACAGCTATTTAGCCGTTGGGCCCAGACGGCTGGGCCCAACGGCTAAATAGCCGTTTGCCCGGCGGTTCGGAACCGCCGTTCCGAGGCGGTTCGGGACCGCCGGTTCCGACCCGGTTCGGAACCGGCGGTTCCGAACCGCCGAACCGGTCGTACGGGCCGGTTCGGCGGTTTTTACGGGCCGGTTCCGGTCCGGTCCCGGGCCGGAATCGGCCCGTGGCCATGTCTACGTGAAACTGTCCTATCAAATTGTAAGACATGATACTTTTTCTTAAGGAAAACAATATTAACTTTGACCTAACGTACAATGTCACTCATGAATTTTTTATTTATCCAATATGATTTTTAAAATATTATTAAATATGCAATGTAGTCTCTAGACTATGCTAAGAAGTTCATTGTCATTCTTTCATTAATTTGAGTTAACAGAATTTGCAGACATGTCTTTGAAATTATTTTAAATAGAGCAGCCAAAAAAAAACCGGAGAATTATGTACAGAGAAGAAGATGAATAAGAAAATTGAATTCATGGTCACATGTTCTTATATCGTATTAATCCATCCTAACAAAGTTCAATTTAACATTAATGTTTCACGTCATAAAAAATGGTCTAATTTTTTGCTTATCAAATAAAAGGATTACATTAGACATTTTAGGAAGGAAATTGCCAAATCAGTCCTCAATCTATTGTACATATGCCAAGTCAATCATAAACTTTTCAATTTTATCAATTTAATTTTAAATTTTGGTGCAAAATTCCAATATTGTTAATTAGGTCGATTTTCTTTGGAAATAGCTAATGTGGTGGTCCAATCGTTCTACGTAAAACACCGCCCATTAGCAATTTCTGATGAAAATTGACCAGAAAAACTACATTGAAAATCCACGAAAATGTTTAGAGTAATTGGCAAGATTGTAAAGATTAGGATTGAATTGACATATATATAATAGATTTAGAACTCACTGGGTAATTTTCCCGACATTTAGGAATAGTTCAAGAACCCCCAGTGAACAAATTAGAAGGCCAAAGATAATGTTACATGTCAAATCGATGTTTAGGGATTATTAGCGTCATTTGCTGATGATTCATCGAAAATTGGATTTCAATGAAATATCTTTTACTAAAATCCATTCTTTAGTTTTATTAAGAGGAGACGAGTTTTGTGATATTTCTGACGAAAATCTCAATGAATCACAAGGAATAAATATGCTTCATGGGGATTTAATCAAATAAGACGTAGAAAACACCTTTCAGGAAATTTCCATGACAAAGTGAGATGATAGGATATATTGCCATGATTTAATGGTGATAAAGATCTGAAACTACAACTAAAATATGAGAATTAAAAGATTTATTTAAATTGCAAAAAAATAAAGATAACTTGCGCGAATGTTGAATTCATTTATTGATCGGAGAGAGAGCCTTTATAAAGATTACGATGTGGTTATTTAAAGCCTACAATTGACTATTACAAACGAGGTTGACAATTCAAATAAATAAATAACTTCATAGTCTCCTATATTGTCTAGTAACACTTGAGCCTGAAAAGTATCCACTCATTAATTTCATCGATGTCGGTGATTTCAGTTTGCTCTCACCAGTTGCACGTCGATATCAATGTCCATGAATTAATCCAAGCGACATTTATCTAAAAGAGCCTGAAAATATCGATAGACATCATTCTACCATGTCGATATGATATCTATGACTTTTATTGTTTACCAAACTCTGCTACTGCCGGGTGTAACTATATACTTGTTGATCATAACAAAAAACAAAAAAATTGGTAGTTTTTAGGTGTCAACTACGAATTTGATTGGCCATTTTGCCCCCTATGCGGTAACGCCGGTCTTTCCGGTATGTTAGGCCAAATAGGAATGTTCACATTGGGTGGAACTGGCCTTACATCTTCAACATTTGGCAATTGACTGACCTGTAGACCATTTTGTTTGCCAAATTAGCCTTATCAATTGGTTATGTCCTATCTCTTTATCCTTTCCTTTGGGGATGTAATTTTCGACGAGGGATACTAATTGGCGGGGAAAAAAGATACAAGACAAAAAAAAATAAGTTGGTCATTTTTTGTGGACCCCCCACCTATGGGAAGATAAGATGCCTAGAATTGAAGGGCTAATTTCATTGACACTAACATTTCACCTAGCGACAAATTTCAATAAGTCAACCTACCCTACAACCAAGGTGATAGTTGTTACCTAAAAATAAATTATTTCGTTCATTTAATGTCGTATAATGTTGCACTAAACTTTCATCTTCCTCCTCGAAACTTAACGATTTCAACACCTAGCGAGGGAAATTATCAAAAACATCTTGAACCTATTATTATTGTGCCAATTCAATTATAAACCTTTTTTTTTCTTATCTATTAAGTCATAAATATTTTGCAATTGTTGCAATTTAGTCTATTTAATCAGCTAGCGCTGAAGTGGCATCGCCGGCACTAACGTGATAATTTTTTAATGATTTTTTTTAAAATTTTCTAATAACTTTTTTCTATCCTCTTTTTTACTTTACTTTTTTTTTTTTAAGGATTTGGACTGGCAGCCTTGTCGACTGCGGCAGCCGTGGCGAGGGTTGCTAGGGTTGGTGAGGGCTCTCGCTGGCCCCCAACCTTGCTGCGGCTGGGTGAGGGTCGGGAGCCCTCATCGGCCCAAATACTAAAAAAAGAAAAGTAAAAAAAAAAGGGAAAAAAGTTATTAAAAAATAACAAAATAATTAAAATTTTTGAAAAATTATTAAAATATTATTAAACAAATCGCTACGTCAGTTCCAGCGGTGTCACATCAACGTCGACTAGTCAAATGGACTAATTGATATAATTATAAATTAGGATCAATCGGCAAAAAAAAAAGATTTAGTGGATTACAATGAGTTTAGGATTTTTTTGGTAATTTCCCTCATCTAGCATAACGTGAATTTTACGAAATGTCAATTTCATGCGAGGCATATGAGCATGTCCTACTTCTGATAGAAACTAGAAAACATATTAACTGATTTCGAGTGTTCTAACATAGTTAAAATGCCTTCGAACTACGCCTGGTAATTCTTTCTTTCTTTCTTGTCAAAATCGTGTCGGTTATTCCATTATTTCATGTTCCTATGAAAATGTTTCGATGCGATTGTAAACGGTAAAAATGTGTCCGTTCGAGTTGATTTCAAGTTAAGTCTTATCGTCGCAGAGTTTGCATTTCTCTTGGATTCTCGTGTCTTGTCCCAGTCGCCCTCTCGTGTCATATAAGGAATTGCTGCCTCCGGGTACGAGCTAGCTAAGCTATTGTCTACCATCCTAAATTTGGAATGACAGACACAATAGTTAAAACCATAGGTGAAGATCAATTTGGCTAACTTTCCAACCGAGAAAAAAAAAATAATTAATCGGCCTCATTAGAAAGTCCAATAGAAAAAAACTTCCGCTAATAAGTGGAGAAGGACAACATATATAAAAAAAAACATAGAAACGTCGTAGATAAAGGATGCGAGATATTTTAATACCCCCTCTCATGCGCCATCCAGATTAGAAAAGACACGTCAAATTTGACAAAACCGGAGAAGGAGGAGGAGGGTCACGAGGGACATAAACCGGGCAAAGCCTGATTCTAGTACTGTGTTAGAAAGTTCAACCGAAAATTTTTATAAAAGTCGTAGACAAGCAAATGCGGAGGCTTTAGCATGACTGGTGGAGTTTGTTTGGAATTTGGAGCTACTCTATAGCAGGAATTACATCAACTAGGATGATTTCCTGCACGTTGGTGGACATTTCAAACTGCCATACTCAAATTTTTAATCTGGACAGAGACGAGATTTCCAGTGCAAGTTGTAGCAAAAGAATTCCATCAAATTTCAAGTTGCTAGCATTTCTTGCAAAGCACTTCCTCACATCATCAGCATGGAATACATCATTTCATGATTTAACTTGCTTTCCCTCCCAGCACTAAATAGATTATCGCGTGTGTGTGTATATGCCACGTGTCGAGCGGCGAAAATTTTTATTTTTTATTTCTATAGTTTGGCTTGAAATGTGGGAACACATATATGGACACACGCACAAAGATACAGACATGCAATCGGCAGCCAACCTACCTATCTAACCCCAATTGATCCATGCACGTTTGATTGTGTGGTGGTAAAGATCATTACCATAATGATGCTAAAACGAAGCATTAGGGTTTCTTGGCTTGGCCATGCTTTCAAGAATTCTAATCATGCATGTCTTGTTCGTTTCTTGACGACGCGGCAAAGTTAACTTTGTAAGTGGGGTCCTTTTCATTGATTTATAGCTTTGTGCCTGAACTCCTCTGACCTGAAGTTTGTTCATCACTCCAGCAATTATCATACAAAGCATCAAATTCAATTTCCTTTCATCCGACGGTTGTCGGCACTCAAATCGGTAGAGTTCAATAATTTTGTAGTCGAAGATCTCGTTATAGGCTCCGGAAATGCTCGATCGGACAAAGAGTTGGCTATTCCCGGCCTTGGCGTGTTTGATCAAAGGAACGGGGTTGCCACGGTGGGTTTCCATCGGGCCCAAAGTTATGAATAAATGAAGAGAAAGAAAGAGGAGTAGGTCAGTTCCAATATGAGGTTCTCAAAAAATAATGGATAGAAGCTGGTGAGGAAGTTCATGGAATCCACGAGGAGCTGGAGACGAGACATCCCAAAAACAGAACCAATTCTCCAATCGACCATTAGCAATCACTGATGAGCGACGAAATCTTAGTGCAAAACAGAGATTTATCCATGAAAGAACATTCTCTCACGGCCATTAGAATCGAATTTCACAGCGATAGTTAGGGAAAATGACCAGAACCAACACGATGACTGAAAAGTTCAGATTATTTTGGCCAGAGGCGGGCGGTTACAAGATCGGCCTAGGTTCCACTTGGAACCTAAAACTTATTCGTCCGAATCAGTTGCCCAATTTTTGAAAACGAGAACCTACCATGCACAACCTAGAATATCGAACTTGACTGGTTCCCATTGGTCCGGCTCTTTGATTCCCGCTTCTACCCTAAAACCATGCTTACCCCTAATTTTGGCTCAATCATAGCTTCATTTCTCCTCTATACATCAACTGCCTCTCAGCCATCAAGATTCAAGATACATCTGATTCTAACCACTGCAAGATTCAGAAATTCGGAGATCAACTGCAACCAGGGGATTTAATCAAAACACACAACAGAGGTCTAGGCAATACGTTGAATTCTGCAAGAACAGACAGCGATAGACCAATGCCATCAACTATGCTTGGCAGTAGACAGAGAATGAAAGTCACATCTGCCGAAAAATATGGTTGGAAAATATGTTGTGAAAGGTATAATTAACTTCGAAGGAGATGAAAAACTTTTAGACGAAAGAGTATCCATGGCAAAGTGATAAATTAAACAAAGCCAGCCGCTCTGTCTCAGGCTCAAATCCTTAAAAAAAAAAAAAGGAACAACTATGTCTTGATGTGTATTGCCACATCGTTTAGCAAAGATTGAACCAAAGTTTAGTGTGCCCAGCACTCTTCCATGAGAAATTATGCTAAACCAGAAACTAGCAGGTCTCTGACAGCTGGATGGATCACGACATGATGTACCCTTTTATCATCTGGGCATGTAACTGTCCCATAAAAATGCAAAAGGAAGCAGAAGATATATCCCATTTTTCAAATTAGAGCAAACTCAACAATTCAAATTCCGAGCAATGACAAAGTACCAGAAGCCTCAACTTTTAATGGTATACCCACATACGTGCAAGCCCTTCCTTTCAATTGTACCAGAAACATCAACCACAATAACAACCACTCGCTCATTCAAATTTTGCCGTTGGGTCAGTAGGTTGCCAAGAATATACATCTGCAGTTATCCAGCAGCTCCTGGTAAAGCACATTTAATCTCTTTCCCAATAACATATGAAGAGGCAAAAGGCTCATCAAGGCATAAAATGACATGCAAACTTTATACATACATTTGACAAGAAGCATGTCAATAATTTCACTTAAATTGGCAAATTCAGAGTAACGAACAAGCTGATCTACCCGGAAGAATATTGTAATACCCACATGGCAAAAGCTAGAAAACTCGGACTTTCAGGTCATAGATTCTCCACAACTAGTGCTGGCAGAGAATGGAGAAAGACAATTTGAAAAATAAAGATTCATTCTTGAACATGCAAAAATTGCAATGTGGCACATCGGCGATGTAAATAGAACAGTTCTAGCTAATATCAGTACCAAACTTAGGAAATAAAAGGAAAAAAAAGATTTCAATGGAGAGGGAAGAGGCAATAAACTCTGCATGGAGTTAAGGATACCGCTCCAATGACATTTTGATATTGCCTCGACATCGACATCAACATCAACATCACCTTTATCCCAAACTAGTTGGGGTTGATATTGCCTCGACAGTGGTTAAAAAAAAAAACGTTGCAATTTAGAGAATCAAACAAGATGGAAACTTTACCTTACCAAAAAAAAAAAAAAAACAAGATGGAAACTTTAAACTCAACATAGCTGGTTTAGCGTCAGCCAAGAACCCATGTGAACATTGGTGACGCTGTACATACTTTCTCAACACAGTGAGTATGAAAGTGGAGCCACGCATAAGAATGCTCGATATTACTAGTCAATCTCCAAAAGTCGATACTGTTTGAGACTTGAGTTTGGCTACAGGACCGGAAGGACAAGAAGAATAGTCAAACCAACAGGAAATTCTCCACAAAGCTGAGCCACGAGGCACGAGGATTCGGAGGACTGGTAAATTAAGTGGATTTCCTTTGGGCAAACAATTAATTGAAGCTTATGCACGTGATGATATGTTTACATGTTCTAAAAGTCAACCATCAAACAGAAAATATGACTAGACCCATTAAATTGGACAAGATTCACTTACAGAATTCAATATGTCAAACCGGAGGAGCCTGCAGATTAATTGATAGAAGAATTAGCAGTCTTAGTGCAGACATACTACTGTCATGCTTCAACCTAAACAGCCGCTTTTTAATCCTTGAACTGGACAGCAAACAATAAAACAGCCAAAAGCAAAGCCCTTTTTCCTACTAAGTGAGGCTTGGGTTGGATAACTAATGGAATAAAGCAGAATCAAGTATAATGCAGAACGGGGGTAAAGCCATCAACCGATCATCTGATATGCAAACATGGATGCCCAAAGAGGATTTTCTTGGAAGCTTTGAATTTCATGATCTCCTCTAATGTTCTTCCAGCAGCTCGAAATTTTCTACATAACTACAATAGAAGTTTCCTTCCAACTCTTTTGGTTTCCTTGACCTTAGTTTTCTCCATTTCAAGGGCCTCCCTCCCTCCCTCTCTCAACCCCCTCCCTCCTCTTCCACCCATGTATGCAAGCATTCCCAATGAGCTTTCAGTCCTTAAAGCCCTTTGGGAAAATGCTGAACCATTTGGTTCAGCTTTAGGCCAGCATTTGGCCAAATGCTAGCCTTGGGAATGCTAAAAGCCCAATGCTGGTAGGGATCAGCATTGGGCTTTCAGCATTTGGCCGAATGCTAAAAGAATTTTTTTTTTCCAAAACTAGCCCCACAATGATAAAAATTATCAAAACCCATTTGCAAAGTTATTTTTAGCAAACAATATTAATCCAAAGCCTGTTTTCAAATCAGTTTTTTCCAAATGCAATTAGCATTTTCCCAAAGCCCTTTAGGCTAAGGACATTTGCATTTCACCAAAGCCCATTTGAAATGTTGAACCAAACCCATCCAGAGTAACTAACAATATTCAGCAGACGAAATTAATCTTTGCCTGTAACACTAATGTGACTGAATGATATCCCATTTCAAAATAGACATGGTATGTGGCAGGGACTGGCTCTCGATTGAGTTATATATAGGGCATTGGTCAGCTTCAGCAACAGGTTGTCAAGTTATATAGGGCATTGGTCAGTTGTAGCGACAGGTTGTTTAATTTCAACTTCTTTTCCGGTCACAGGACCAGTCCAGATTCAAATTGTTGATTTTGATTTCTACCGGGGATTTCCATCTTCAGATCCAAGTCAGATCCGGTTTAAATTCCAGATCCTTAGTTGCTTTGAGATATTCTTGCATCCAGGCTATCTCATATTTAGGTCGCTTCAGGCTCAGGTGGAATGCAGAATTTGTATTGGATGGATTTGGTTTCAATTTGCTTATTATGGATTCATGTTGGCAACTTGAATCTTTTCAGATTAGGATCGAGTCAGCTTCTAAAGGGGAGGCATGTTCATTGGGTTTTGGTCAACCTTTGTCACCTCTAATTCAAACAACTAACACAAGAAGCATCTCTTTCTGGTACTGTGCATTCAACCATATCAAACAAAAAAATTGCAAAAATGGGTAGCAATTTTTATAGCCTAATCTGGATAAACTGAAAATGAAACGAATAAACAGAGAGGAGAAATAGATGCACTTAACAGAATGCCACATGATTTCCCAAGCTTAAGACCACGTACAAAGGAAATTCTTCAAAAATTTCACTAGGCTCATTTATCATGCAAAGCATACAAATTTCATAATAGATAACCAAACCAACGGAAAAGCATTAGAATGCCCCGAGTAACCCTTACAGCAGGAATACATAGAGACACAGAAAAACACATCCCCTATCCGAATCCACCGCTTCCTTGTCTCTGTGTGTATGTTATAAAGCCAATACACTAAGTAAGAATAAGCCTCGTTCAATCTGATAAATGTCTCACATTATGTCAGAGACATTGTATCAGACAGGTCTAAAACCACAGAAGGATCAAACAATGATAATTTTACTCATGAAAAATTGTTTTCCTCAAATCTTGCCAAACACGAATGCCATCAGGGTGGCGATTTACATATAGTTCGACGAAAGCCTTATCCGAGCATGCAACTATAGACTCAATGCTAAAAAGGGATCAACTGATCCTTTCTTTTTCAACCAATTATACATTGGAATCCTAGTCTTACCCTCTCAATACGAAAAAAAGATAAGCCGGAAATCTCACTAAACTTGACAATGGATATTTCAAGTCATTTAGAAGAATATCAATCTTCATCTCAAGCACATCCTTCGTCTGGCTAAGAATTTGAGGGGAAACTCTGACCATTTCACAAACATCTGTACGATCCAAACCCAGATTTCACAATACAATCAAATCTCTCTTGAAGCTCTCCTCTCTTGCCGCGGAACAGCTTGAGGGCCCGTTTCAAGTCATTTGAACCCTCGACAAATCCCAAGCTTAACAAGAACTTAGTCTTCTGCACAATTTCAGCGTCAACAGAGTTAGCTAACGGTTTGACTCTTAACCCAATAACCCAGCTTTTCAGTGCCTGTGGGTTTGCCTTGACGATTTCACAAGCCGTTTCTTTCCTACATTCAAGTTAGTAAGCAAGCTATTGGCCTTTTTCAAAGTCGACGAACCAATAGTAATGGGTGAGAACGTATAATTCTATCAATCTCTTCCGCCTCCATATCATCTCCATAAAAAGGATGAAGCACTGCCTCAAGTTTGAAACAAATTTTTCAACTTTGATATGAGGAAATTGAAGAAACCATCTTATGCAACTCATCCATTGTAGATCCAAATTTGAGTAGCAACCCGACAAGGGAAATCATACAACTCCCTGAATCCTCAAACAGAAGTCCAGGATGCTGACTAATTAATCTGCTAAGCTGCTCATCAGTGTAACCCATCTTGTGCTCAATACAAGTAAAGCCTCGAGAATCCTATTCCATCTATAGTAACCATTTTCAGAAAGCTGCTCCTTTAGCCAACTTAACTCAAATCCCAAAACCTTCAACTTCTCTATCACCATAAAAAATCCAATTTACATCCCCAGTCAGATATAGGGGCTACAAAGAATTACCTTGGCCATAGTGTCTTGACTAAGCCCAACTTTTGATAAGCTCGAATCTTAGCCATCAAGACCCCGCGGTCATGATGAAATATTTCGGCTGCTACCCCTAGATCTTTTCCCATCTTAGTGCGCCTCGATCCCGTAGTTACACAAAACATGGTAGTTCTCCAGCAACAAATCACTATCGCTCAGAACATAATGTCGCGTGGAAGAAATGAGCATATTCAGAGGGTTTCAAACCCATACCTCTCAAAGAAAAGGCTCGAACTCATTATAGGATGGTAACGCAAGAATCGCGAAACCAAGCGAGCAACATCACCTCAGCATCGCCCTCGACATCGATCCTCTTAACAAGTTTTCCAAGAAAGAAGGGCGAGTTCCTACTAATGTGTGTCGGCGTCCAAGAACTGTAGGCCTCTAGTGGAATGTAAGTAATCCGATAACGCAGCCTGCGCCGGTTTACGAACAGCGACGGGAATTTTACTCGCAGATTCCGCTGCACAGGCAAGTTCTTCTGCTGGCACGGGCCGTTTGGTCCTGTAGAGTCTAGGGTAATGAGCGCCACGGACGAACCAGTCGGCCAAGATCGGATTTTTAAGGAGGGCGAGTGCCTTTCAAGAGAATATGAAGACACCCATTTGAGAATGGACGATGGTCCGAGTTTCTGTACTTGTCTCATGAGTGAACCATTCGAGTACCCTTTTTTTTTTTTTTTGCAAGTGCCGTGCGGTGAAGAAGACGAGAACGAAATATGGGTCAGTTTCACGCTTCGAGCAGAAGAAGAAAATGAGTTCCCGCTAGCTGAGATGGATGATTCTCGTACCTTCTGTGCGACTCTTGAGCTTTTCAGTGTCTGAAGCTTCAGTCGACGGCTCATTTGGCCACTCCATTTGAAGAACAGAGGGAGTTGTCAAATGCCGTTTCCCACCCCGTGGAGAGGACGAGAGCGAGAGCGTCGCAAGCTGTGCCAGTTCGTGCCTGGCCCGGCCCGGTTTTCTCTTCTTGCTGGACCGGCCATTACTGTACCGGCTCGTCGTGCTTGCGCTAGACCTCATCGCGCCCGGGGACTGATGCTCGCTCTGTGCCGGCGCCATTTTCACTTTCAAGTGGCAATTTTATCAAAATTTTATGCGAAATGAAATAAAATAGGAGAAATCTTCGTATGTTAGGGTCCGTTTGTTTTACAAAAATAAATAATTTAAAAAAATATTATTCTAAATATGATGGTTTGTGTAACAAATGAAATATTTTTAATGTGAATCCACAGCAAGCCTCTTACTAATTCTCAAAGATCTTTCGACTAGCTTAATGGACCCTTCATAATCTTTGAAGTGAAGTTCAAGTTTTGTTCTCTTTTTATTCTGGGATTACTTGATGATCATAAGTCGATTGTTCATGCTTTTCCATCTTGCTTGGGCAGTCTTACATGCTCATCGGCTTCTCTTGCTGATAATTTTCGGGAGGTGATGCTGGAGACATAACTTCTCGTCTAGTCAGACTCGCATTTAGAACTCGAGATTTTAATTTCTCCGGTGTGTTCGACCTTCTCTTGTTCGCTCACCAGGGAGTACAAGTGATATTGAAACACACCTGCGCCTGCGCAAGTACTGGTCTAGAAATAGAACTAAGAATCTCCCGATACATACTCTGCTCTGAAATCAATTGCACTCGATAGAAAGATCAAAGCAACCTAGTTGTCAACAATAAATTAGAAATTATACAGAAATAAGCATTCAAAACTTTAAATTCCAATTCAGAGAGAGAGAGAGAGAGAGAGAGAGATCATGGTACACCATTTCTGGGTCGATCACTGCTTGGCACCGTAATAAGGATAGCCACCCATCCCCATAGGTGGTGTCGGAGGGACGCCAAGCTGGTCCTTCTTCACAGCAAGTTGAGGGTAAATCATCTGAGGTTGTGCCGCATATGGCATAGGTACCGCAGGAGGGCTAGGGTAAGTGCCACTTGGGTAAGCAGATGCAGCTTGAGGATAAGGATATCCAGCGGGATCCGGACTAGGATAAGCTTTTCCTGTCTGAGGATATCCTGACTGAGGATATCCTGCTGCCATTGGTGCACCCATTGGAACCATTGTAGCAGGAAGCTGTGGCTGTGCCGTTTTGCGTCCATGTGAATCGGCAAATTTGACAGTTATGCTCCGTCCCTGAAACAAAAGAGGAAGCCTCATCAAGTGAATGCATCACATAAGGTGTCGGTCAGATGATTCGATCGATCACATAAACCCTTTAGAGTAGATGTTGATGAGTATGACACGTAAGGCTTCATGTATGAGAGAACTTGAGCGTTGGAATAAAATGAAGTGTATCAAACAAATGCAAGAGGCTGATGAGTTCATTATTCGCCTACCCCGAGTAGCTTTTGTGGATCATCGATGGCTCTTTTGGCAGCCTCGGATGTCCTGTAAGTAACAAATCCAAACCCACTGCAAACAAAACCAATTTAATGACCATCCACAGGAAAGTAACTGAGATAATCTTGATTAGTATCTGAAGATAAAGAGAGACACTTAACCGTGATTCAGTTGTATCTTTATCATATGCGACTGATCCTTCTTCAATATCACCATATCTTCCAAAAAACTGAGCAGCATCTCACTAGTGACATCTGGTGACAACCCACCAATAAAGAGCTTCCTCTGAGCTAAATCAGGTGTACCACTTGTCCCAGTCAGTCCCTCACATGCCAGATTACAGACAGCCATCCTTCCCTGGATTCAAAAGTTCATAAGAACCACAATTAGTAACTACAAGAATCAAGAGGAAGTGCGACATGTTTCGACAAACAGCCTGGCTTCTGTGTCCAACATGGCTACCTAACAATAGATGGCAATTAGATTCTCCTTATCAATTTTCAAAAGGAGAAAACCATCTTGAACACAATAAAGCTTCGAGCTATTGCTTCTGCAAATAATTATGACATAGCAAACTTAAAGACTTATCTGCTTCTAAGCAGTAAGATGATCTTCCAATGTATAGTAACTTATTCTGCCTCAAATTTGATTTATGAAACATTTATCTAAAAAATTTCTTGATCATCACGCTATGAGATCTCACTTAAAAGCTGCTCCATTATCATAGAACATATTTCCAAAAAGTTTATTTTACAAATTAAGATTCACGTCCTCCATCTCTTCTTCAATCAAACAGTATAAAAACTCACTAATGAAACATCATATGCATACTGCAATCTCCACAGTTGATCTTGCCATTCAACAGAGAGTTTTCAAACTCTAGCAAAGCGTGTATGAGTGCATGTGTCAGAGCGAAATGCTGAAACAGTGAGAAATGCGCACAAGAGAGAGAGAGAGAGAGAGCACTACAGCATTAGCTGCAGAAAGTGAGAAATTGGCATATACATACATCAATCATTTTGCTAGGTGCCCTCAGTGCAACTTGAGTTGATTCCATGTTTTTGTAAGTAATAAAACCATAACCACGCGATTTCCCTGTTGTTTTATCATAAATTACAGCACCTTCTTCTATTTCTCCATGAACTTGAAAGGCCTGGAACGTAAAAAAAAAAAATGTCCTTGATTGCTTCAAG
This sequence comes from Psidium friedrichsthalianum, assembly GCA_019149425.1. Lineage (NCBI taxonomy): Eukaryota > Viridiplantae > Streptophyta > Magnoliopsida > Myrtales > Myrtaceae > Psidium > Psidium friedrichsthalianum. The sequence continues at coordinate 33,158 of JAGVVM010001340.1, read as the reverse complement.
ACAAAAACTCCATGCATAGGACCTCTCCTGAAACTTCAATAATTAGGAGAAAACATCTAGAAGCGAAGCATATTTAAGGAATAAATATCTCTCCCTCGCAATTGTGACAGCTCACGATGGGGAATTCGAACACAACGGCACTCGGACACAATCAGCAAGCAGCAAGCAATGCACTCACAGCACACAATGTTTCTGAAGTAGTATTCCAGGCCAAGCCACGGACAAAAAGCTTTCGGTGGACTGGATCTGCACTCGCGATACTTTTTATTTCTTCGGCAATTGAAGGGTATTGGGATCCTCTTTATTCGTCAACATGCAAACAAACACACATGCACAGGGTCAATCACACAGCATACAGTTCACTTGCACAAACATTACATTCTCAGGTAAGACATGTATGGAAACAAGACTGCCCTCGCACATAGGCAGATATAAGCAGAAAGAGCAAAGTTACCAGCCGAAGCACATCCCTGATTTGCTATAATCCATGAAACTTTATACGAAAGCTTGAATTAAGAAGGGTCCGATCCCAATAAAACTAAAGCAGCGTTGTTGAAACTGAGGAGGGCCACAACAGTATTTTCAGATAATCAGACTTCTATTAGTTTGAGTAATGAATTCAGCCAAGTCAGAACCAGACTCATCCGATGAACCATGTTACAATCAAAGGGACAATAATAAACATTGATATGTTATGACAAATTGACAGAAAAATATAGGCGTGCCCTCTAAGAAACGAAACGAAACGCGAATATGGCTATAACCTATCGATAAAAGCAGAGACAGAGCCTCCTGGTTCGGCCATAACTGAAAAACCCACAAAGATTTGAGAAACAAAGCAGCTGCAGCTGGTTCTTGACATTACTGGCACATATGGAAAAACCAAAAGAGGAGATTTTGTTGCCCCTCAGAGAAATTTGCGGCAGGCTGCCAACGTAATCGGTCATTAGCTCTTAAACTCACGTTCCATCAAGTCCATTCAAGCCAGCCATGGCGAATAAACTAGACAAAATATTGGAACTACAGGAAACTCACAAGTTTCTGAAACAGATTACCCAGACAAATTCAATAATACCGACTAACAAAACCAAAAAGATCTTTTGACAATACCAGATAAATTTCGCATCAATAGACGCCCACTCACTCAATTCGCTGGTCAAATTTAAACAAGCACAAGGTTTGTTCTTTTCCTTTACGACTGCTCGAGATTTGTCGACCGAAATTCATCAAAGATGACCCATCATCTAAAACTGCTAATTTAGGCCGAATGCGAGATCGAAATGCTAAAGAGAAGACGACAAAGACGCAACGCAAGAGAAACGAGCGAAAGGCATGCAAGGGCAAAACGCACAGCTTAGCGAGGAGCTCGACGAGGTGCGGCTTAGCGAGGGGCTCGAGAAGCGAACGGAGGTGCTCTTCGGAGTCAGAAGAATCGCCATTTCCAGCGGTCTCGTCGAGCTTTCTCTTCTTCAAATCTTCCATTTGCTTTCGCTGAATCTGTGGGTCTCTCTCTCCCTCTTCTTCGAGGGTAGTTCTTCTGCTTCTCTGGTTCTACTCCGGGCTAGGCGCGTTCTAGGGTTTCTGGCTTTATTGATGGGACTGATTGCGGGGTTTCCACGTCACCCGTCAGATTATCATCCTCGAAATTTTTTTTTATTTTTTATTTACTTTTGAAAAGTGCCCCATATTTTCAAATAAAAATATAAAATATCATCATCGTCTCAAATAAAAATATGAAGTGAATATTATTTCAAATAAAAGTCTAAATGACTATATTAATTTGAAAAAGGGCTTGAATAACTTTAATTAGGGACATTTTGGTTATTTACTATTTTATTTTATTTTATCTCTTTTTTATTTTTAAGAGATTTTGAAAAAATAGAAATTAAAAAATAAAATAAAGAATGACAGCCTCCCACCTATGTCGCCACCACCACAGCTGGTGGTGCAATGACGATAGCCGTCGAGGTTTCTGGTGCCTTGGTGAGGGCCGGCAACCTAGTCGTGAGAGGATCGCGACCTCTCTCGAATCTGGTCACTCTCAGGGTCTAGCTCCCGATTGGAGGAAGAAGGGCAAGGCATTAGGGACAGCAACTTCCATCTTCGATAGTGGCATTTCTCTCTTTTAAATTTTCTTGAACAAGTTCCTCTTTTTTGACATCCAACACGGAAGTTGTAGAGCTCGCCCAAATTTGGGAGAGGGTCGCAGCTCTCTCCTGACTTAGGTGAGGGCCAATAGGCCTTCTCGAGGCCCCGGCAACCTTGACGATCAACATCGCCACCTCACCCATAGGTGGGGCAATGGCCACAGGCTAGAGCATTGCCACCCCATCCACAGGTGTGGCAATGGCCACAGAGGTTAGAGGAGGCCTCTCACTTGATGTTTTACTTTTTTATTGTTAATTTCTTTTTAAAAATAAATTAAATTTGTATTTTGACAAAAATTCCCTTGATTGGTCAAAAATTTGATGGCTGATAAGGTCCGGCCTTTATTTGAAACAACCATAGTCACTTCAAGCCTTTCTTTGAGACAATGATGACACTTCAAATCATGATTTGAAGCAAAATCCACTTTAGATCCTTATTTGAGAAAATGAGGGCATTTGGGCCCATTTTTTGAAATTTTCCCTTTACTTTTTAATCAAATCCCTGTATTTTCCAATTTCTCAAATTCACTCCCTTTACCGTCACAAAAAGTGTATAGTCAAATTCACCCAACACTTTGACTAAAAAAAATTTCCTGGCACAAAATCCGGCCAAATCCAATTAATGTGATATTACATTAGCATTATAAAAACAAATTAATTGAATTTTACGATATACATAGATAGCCTTTTACATTTTAGTTTTTGCATAATCTAAATTTTACGATGGATACATTTTGAATTCTTTTTAGCCCACAATGGGAGTTTATTTAGGTCCACATCACACTTCCGCTTTCACTAACTGCTACATTGGCTGAATCTGGTTAGATATTGTGCCAGAGACACTCGATTATACATGTTGTATAAAATCAATGATTTGATTGGAATAAATTGTATATAAGCTTGATCTATGACGTCCCAAACACGTCACTAGTGAGCTCACATGTTAAATATTTTTCCTTATTTTCTGTCATCCTTTACTCTTAAGCGAAAGTGTAGCAGTAGGCAATCTAAGTAAACAGACATAAAAACTTCTAAGATTTTTGCAAACATACTTAGTTTTATACATGGGAATCTCATACACTTTATAATACATCATTATCTCTCGATTTCTATGTACATTCCAAAATTTGAAAGTTTGCCCAGTAACTACCACAATACTTCTCGGTACTATTGCTAGACTACTAAAACTCCTTTCTCATCATGACTCGAGCATTGACCTACGATGTCATCCCACTCTGAAAACCCGGTGGCCCATCAATGTTACGTATAGGGCCAAAGAGCATACCATCAACTTGTTGGAATCATGAGGCAAAAGTAAGGGCAAGCTACATCGCTAAATTGATGTCTATCTAAATAGTAGTCTTGTCTCTAATGCATACGACATTTGTCTCTACATCTACTACTTCTTGTTCGGAGAGCCATACCAAATAGGGGGTCATGTGACATATCCATCTTGGTTTCCTAAAAAGTAAATGGATGAGCTAACAGTTCAATAAATGAAATTACTATGCCTAAAGCAAAAATATCAATCTAGTACTCGATGCAGTAGTGTAAGTAATGTAAATCTATCCTATGATCCATTGTAAAAATGACATGTACCACACATATCAAGTATGCGCGTGTAGTGATTCCATTATGTAACTTGCTTGCTCGTAAGGGCTATGAGCTCGCCAGTTCATTCTGTAACCTTGTAATTTCGTAACAGTTGCCTGGGAATGCTTTCTCATAGGCCTAAAGTCATTTTAGAAAAGATGACATCTCATTCGCATTGTCACACTCATAGGAAATAATGACTTGTAATCATTTCTCGTAACAAGGCCAACTCTGACCCTTGTCAACGGCATGTAATTCCCACATAAAAGCCAACTCTAGCTTTTGTCGCTCCCTGGACGACAATGAATAAGCATTAACTTCTCATGTTTGCATGCCTACACACTTTTCCGCATACACATGTTTGTTTATCATCTTTTCTTAACATAAAATTATGTGAGATTGGATTGACGGAAGTAAGATAGATGAGGGGATAGCTCAGCCATCTTCAGTACAATGAAGTTAGCCTAGTGGAACCCAGATTGACTCGCCTAGCACTGGTTGGCCTAGGGTTGAACCAGACTAGGATAGAATCAGCCCCAAAGGACCAAACCCAATTCTAGCTGATCCAGACCGGTCGATTCTAGCTTGACCAAATTCTGGTTAGGCCGATTTCAACTCGATTTTTTCCTTTGTTGTCCTTAGTTTCATCCTCGGTCAATCCTTGCTCGGCATCCTTTACTCCCCCATCAAAGTATAATCAATGTAACTTGATGCAAATGCATATAGTTCTGCACACGTAATCACACATTCAATGCAATACTTCATCAAGCAATAAACAAACATTACCACTTTAGGACTAGTAATCCCATTTACTTGTACCCAAACAATAGTAGTTTACTCTACAACATGCAAATGGATGAATAAGAAAGCAAAATGAGAAGAAGAGGCAGCGGCGTGATGGTGAGGCGACAATCGCGAGAGAGAGAGAGAGAGAGAGAGAGAGGTTTTTTTGGGGGGGGGGCAGTGAGACAAAGGGAAGAGGAAGAGGATGATGTGTAGTCCCAAAATGGAGGACCATTCTCAATATATAGGTAAAGGGTCCTTATCATCATTAATTATGGCTAACTATTTATCCTTTTGTGATTGGACCACTTAGCACTCTATATTTAATATGTGTTACCCTAAGTCATAGGCTAGCTACTTATCATCATCTTATTGGTTCACCTATTTATCTTTTAGAAGCTAGCTGCTTAGCATTATTTTATTGGTCCACTTAGCTATCTTCTAGAACCTAGCTACTTTAATATGTATTAAATTCTCATTAACTTAATTAAACTATCTCATAAGCATCTAACCTAATTAATCTTCTAAATCCTCTCGGAAACATGCATTAACGATCGACCATTCATAGACGGTGGAGCGAAATAGAGCAAAGGATGGAGCCATCGGTGCCAGCCAAGGCCGACACTAACTGGCTATGCGGCCTGGGTGGGGCGACCCCGCACCAAGCAGCCCGGATGGCGTGCCTCAGTCCAGCCACATGTCGACCGAGTGCCATACTTGTCAATTATTGGCTAAGGGTGCCTTACCCCGAGTAGGTCGTCGCCCCTACTTGTTCCTCATTGGGTTCCTTATCAATTAATCCGTTTTTTGTCCGTTCTGCAAAATTTCTTGGCATTTGTTTTTTTTTTCCTTTTATAGCATCAAGAAAACTTGAAGATATAATACTTTATTAATGAAGTCTTATATTATCCCTTAGTGCTTGAAAATGACATTTATTCTTATCAATGCACGTGTATTGTTGGCAACCCCAGGTTATGTTCCATTGATGGTGTGAGGCATTTCTTTGTTTTCTTTGGCTCCCTACAAGCAAGAGAAAGTTTATTAAATATGGATGAAATAGTGGTGCCTCGGAATGACTAGACGCCCTTTGCAAAAGATTGGGCAATCTCTGGCATGAATAGGATATAGCTATACGGGATGATGAATTTTCAGAAGAAAAATAAAAGAATGCAAACACTCTGTTATGGGGAAAATATACCAAAGCCCTAATGTAAATTTCCTAGCCCTTCAAACTGCTCTAAAGAAAGCCTGGAGAAATGAGAATGTTGAGATCAATCCCCAGGAGAATGGCACTTTCTGTTTCACCTTTCGTAGCGAAGAGGAAAAAGCAAACGTGGTCAATGGTGGCCCATAGTGCTTTTCAAATCACTTGCTGCTTTTAAAAGATTGGGAACCTGGTGTCCTACCCCATTGTTATGAGTTCGACTATTGTGCATTCAAGGTAAGAATTCTTGGTTTATCCCCTGAATGGAAGTCGGTAGGGATAGTGTCAAAACTAGCTAGCACAATAGGAAAAGTCTTAGAGGTCAAAATTGAAGAAAAAGGCCCCATTCACCAACGGGTGGGAAAAGCAAAGGTGGAGCTCAACATCCATAATGTTTTGAAGGTTGGCCTTTTATCTACCCATAGGGGAAAAGAATTTGGCTAGATTTTAAGTACGAAAGATTGCCGTTTTATTGTTATTCATGTGGAAAGATAGGGCATCATGCTAGCGATTGCAAAGAGATACATTATAACGAAGCAAATTTGCTTCAAAGATGGGCAGTTCTTATGGATGCTGGTTGAGAGCACAGACTCAAGACCACAGCCCTTTTTGGGACGTGTTTTATGAAAAAGAGAAAAAGGAAGATGGGGCAAAAGTGGAAGAAAGCATCACAAACTCTATATAAGCAAACACAGCCTTTACTTCTAGAGAATACTCAGCTAGCAAGATCTAACAACTCGGAGATACCTCAAAAGAGAAGGGCTGATTTCCTTGAAAACAATTTCTCCACGGGCAAGGAGGGAAATCTTGCATCTTCGACTGCTGGAAAGGAGGTAATTGTGTTCCCTACTCCATCCCATGAAACACTTGTTAAGGAGGAGAAGAAAAAAAAGATGTAAGTGGCTAAAGACCCCTCCCATAAAGAAGCAAAAAAGATTTGAACCTTACAACTCAAATTTTCAGGATAGCTCATGGCTTGATGAGACTCAACTAATGGAAACAATTGTCCATCTAACTGATGATAGTGCTCTATAGGCATTGGTGGCTAGCCCTAATAAGCCACCAAAGAACAAATGAATATACTGTGTTGGAATTGTCAAGGGTTGGGCACACCCTTGACAGTTCAAGAACTAAGAGCCCTGGTGGCTCGTTATAAGCCTGCTATAGTGTTCTTAATGGAAACCAAGAACAGGGAGTTGATGGTAGAAAGATTAAGGAAAAGACTCAAATTTCAGCATTATAGAGTGGTTAACCCTTTGGGGAACGCTGGTGGTTTAGCTATATTCTGGGATGAGAGAGTAATTCTAAACTTCGAGACACAATAAAAAAGTTACCTGAATCTTAGATGTGAGGATTTGGTGAGTAGAGAAAAGACGAGGATTACTTTTATTCATGCTCCATAGTCTTTACACAAAAGATTGTAGCTTTGGGAGGAGTTATAAGCAATTAGTGCCCTTAATACTTTACCGTGGATTTGTCTAGGCGATTTCAATGAAATAAGGTTTCATTAAGAAAGGTGGGCAAACGTATGGCTGACAATAATCAAATGATAACTTTTCGGGAGTTCATGATAGATGCTCACTAATGGATATAGAGAGTAATGGTTGTGCGTTTACATGGTCGAATAACCGTAAAGGGGAAGAGAATATAAGAGAAAGGCTGGATAGGGTGCTGTGTGATTTGGATTGGAGGCTAAAGTTTCTTGAAGCTAAAGTCTATGCGTTCCCTGCAGTTGGGTCAGACCATTGCCCTATCCTCTTATCACTTCAGCCAAACAAGGTAAAACGAAAGAAGGAGTTCAAGTTTGAGGCATACTGGTTGGAAAATGAAACCTGCACTGAGATTATTCAGGAAACATGGAGATCCCCGGTATTGCTTGAAGAAAATCTGGCTGCGAAGCTAAAGGCTATGTCAAATGCTCTTACTAAATGGAGCAAAAAAGTATTTGGAAATGGTCAAAAACCATCATAGATCTGAAACAAAAGCTGCAACAGATTATGAATAACCGTGATAGTCCTTTTGAGAAGGGAAAAATGAAGAAAATCCAGAGCCAAATTGAAGACATGTGGAGGCAAGAGGAAATGTATTGGGGATTAAGATCGCATATAAATTGGCTAAAATGGGGGGATAAGAACACAAAGTTTTTTCATGCTACTACAATTCAATTTAGACAGAGGAATAGAATTTCCATGATAAAAAATTCAGAGGATACGTGGATTACTGATCCTAAATTGATCAAGCAGGAAGTTTTGTACTTCTTTGACAAACTATTCCAAACTGAAGGCTTAAGAAATTTCACCCCTGTGCTAGACCAATGCACCAGGGTGGTCACTGAGGAGATGAATGGCAGACTGCTGGTTGATGTGTCAATGGAAGAAGTTAGACAAGCTATTTTTTTAGCTTGGAGCAGAAAAAGCCCCAGATCCTGATGGTTTAAATGGTCTATTCTACCAAAGGAATTGGGAGACACTTCATGAGGATGTTACCAAGGAGGTGAGGAATTTCTTTTCTACTGGAATTTTGTCACATGAACTGAACAAACACTGATTTCTTTGATCCCAAAGATTCAAAATCCAGAAAAGCTTGAACAATATCGTCCCATCAGCTTATGCAACTTCGGGCACAAAATTATTGCCAAAATGCTGGGAAATAGGCTTAAACCATTATTGCCGGGGATTATAGCTGAGGAACAAGGTGCATTTGTGGAGGAAGATAGATTCAAGACAATATTTTTGTGGTGCCTGAAGTGTTACACCAACTCAGAATAAGGAAGAGAAAGAAAAGATTTCAAGCGATATTGAAATTAGACATGAAGAAAGCCTACGATCGTATTGAATGGGACTTTTGAGAGGCTTGTTTAAAAAAATTTGGCTTTACAGATTGGTGGGTAAATTTGGTTATGCAGTGTGTTACAATAGTTAATTTCAGCGTAAAGGTGAATGGAGAACCTCTATAATATTTTGCGCCTTCTCGAGGAATCAGGTGAGGGGATCCTCTTTCTCCTTATCTCTTCATTCTGGTAGCTAATGTGCTAACCTCACTCATGAGGAAAGCTATAAATGATGGGAGTATCCGTGGAATCAAGTTGAATCGATGGTGCCCAACCCTATCTCACCTTCTTTTTGCTGATGATTCTACTTTTTTCCTAGATGGAAAAGTTGTTGAGTGCCAAAACTTACCTTCAGTGCTAAATCAGTATTGTATGGCATCTGGACAGGAAATTAACCTAAACAATTCTGGCTTGTTTTTTAGTAGGGATTGTCCTCAAAGTTTAAAAAATAATATGACGAAGGAATTGAGAGTGCCAGTAGTTGAGCAGACAGGGAAATATCTCGGATACCATCGGATTGGGGAGCTTCAAAAAAACAAATGTTCGCTTGGATTCTTGCTTGTATCAACATAAAGCTGGAGGGATGGAAAGAAAAGCTTTTGTCACGAGTAGGGAAAGAAATATTGATCAAAACAGTTGTCCAAGCCCTTCCCTAATACGCCATGTCAGTTTTTAAGATTCTTACGTCGGTTTGTAAGGCGATTGAGCAACGAGTTTGCAAAATTTTGGTGGAAAACAAAAGAGGAAAAGGCTGGTACTCACTGCAAAAAGTGGGAAATACTGAAAATGAGGAAATCTAAGGGAGGCCTGGGATTTCACGATTTACTGGATTTCAACAAAGCCTTGCTAGACAAACAAGCTTGGCGTTTGAGCAATCAATCAAATTCTCCTTGGAGCCTACTATTCAAAGGGCTTTACTACCCAAATAGTGATTTCTGGCATGCAACAAAAGGCCAAATGCCGTCATGGGACTGGCAGAGTTTGATAACTGGAAGAGACTCTATTGAACCTTCTGTTATGTGGGCTATTTGAAATGGGACCGACGTTAAAACTATGGAAGATAAGTGGCTAAAAAGGGGATTGTTATTTGGCCCTGCAAAAAGGGATGAATCAAAATTGGTTTCTGGATTTATAGATAAAGAGGCTGGCAAATGGAAAGAAGAGCTCTTAAAGGATCATTTCGATGATCAAACAGTTCATGAAATCATGGCAACACATATAAATCCTTCAACGGGGCAACGATAAGGTTGTGTGGACATGCACAAAATCAGGCCAGTACTCAGTGAAAATAGGTTACCATTTTATACATGAATCCTCATAGCAGAGCACTACAAACCAAGCGTCAACATCTTATACTCCCCCGAATACTTTATGGTCTAAGATATGGAAGATGCAAGCCCCCCAAAGGTTGAACTTTTTACCTGGAATATATGCCAGAATGCTATTCCCACAAGAGACAACCTATACCGAAGGAAAATCTTAGCAAATCCCGAATGTTCCCTGTGTCGGCAAAATCCTGAAATAATAGAGCACTACTACTCCTCTGCCCTTGGACTAAAGAAATATGGGAAAACCCGAGAATCAATCTGAAAATTTCGAGTGTTGGTTTAGCTCGGATTGAGGAATGGCTGAGTAAAAATTTGGGGAAAAGAAGCAACGCACCTAACCTAGCTATGATTGCCTCGGTACTGTGGGGAATTTGGTGTGTGAGAAACGATTTTATCTTCAGACACAAAATCCCTAATCCGAAGGAAGTCATCAATCTGGCCGTAACCCTCCTGGAAAACTTTCAACGGTGGAATTTTATTGCAAAGAAAACTCAGAATCAGAGGAAAGTGAATGAAGAAATCTCTAACCTCTTCAAATCGGCACCTTTGTGCTGAACATGGACGGAGCTTTAGTCAATGGAGAGCTAGAGGGATCGGTAGCGTGGATCCTCCATGACTCGACCGGCTGCTTGTTGCGAGGGGGAGCAAAATCTGTCACGGCGGTGTCGGCATTGGTGGTTGAAGCCCTAGCCATGGAGGAAGCTCTCAGATGTGTTCTTTCTCTTATTTCGGAAGACTCTCACGAGAATCAACAAGGAAAATCTCCCCGACATAGAGAAATGGTGTTACTGTTGGACTGTGAGGCTTTGGTTGAAGCTGTTCAAAGCCCAGAAAGCTTATCCTGGGAGGCCCATTCCCCCATTATTAGATGCAAAAGCTTACTTGTTAATTTCCCTAATGTCAAGGTGATCTACTATCCTAGAGAGTTAAATAAGATAGCGGATTGGGTGGCTAGATCCCACAAGAATAAGCAATTACCCCAAAACTGAGTTCTTTCGCCACCCCGAACCCTATGGGACTTACTTTGTACCGAAGCCTGTCTTTTGGTTCTTCCCCCTTGAACTTTATAAATGAAAGTATGATTTTGACAAAAAAAAAAAGTTGATAGTGACATTCATCATTATCCTTTATCAAATTGACTTGCCATTGGCTATGTATTAATTCATGAAATACTACTTTATTTCATATTTTCTAATACGAAAATTTCTAGTCGTCACAACTCTCCCCCACATTCCAACTCAAAGAGGCCAACTTTGCGCAACCTTGGGAGATGATTTCTTGGCTACTTTGCCCAAGATTTGCGTGACACAACAACTAGGAAGCAAGATGAGTATCCTAGATGCATTATTTCTATAGTTAGGCCTAATTAAAACCAAGAAAAATTGAGAGAAAAACCAGCCTAGAGAACTGACTTCTAAGGTTGGAATTTTTTTAAGCGTTGAATCGATTTCAAGAGCGCTACATGTTGGCCTTGTTATGCCCCTTTTCATGCATCACTTGTCTTCGTGAGCTTGATGCATGTTATATGGGAGTAGAAATTATGTTTAGGTCATCTTAGTTTGGTCTTTAAGGCCTACACGGTAACCATTCTGATTTTAAAAAGTGATTCTAATTAAAATGACTTTTCTGATTTTGTTCCTTAGATGAATTTATAAAGAATCAGAACGCATTTAGTAACTATATATAATTTCTTTTCCTGGAACAGAAATGTGTATGGTAACTGCACATAATTTCTATTTCATGGAACAACTTCTCTTCCCAGTTTTTATCATTTAAGTCAAATAATTACGTAGTTACTTTGTAAAATTACATATTATAATGTAAAAACAAATATCAAGAATCACCATGAGTCATTTTCACCATTTATTGTGGGTTTTCATCTAGCTCTTTTGAGCAAGCGGACAACCGACATGAGTGATGCTTTCGTTTCTGCAAGGATAATGCACTCATTTCCCTGCATTGGTGTGCATTTTAATTCAGAAAATTAAATCTCAATCTTAATTCATCCAAAACTTAAGAAAGAGAGCTTGCTAAGTGTTCAAGTTGATTATTTTTGTCTTTTTTCAGAATTTTATAAAACTAGACTAAGTCTAAAGTACATAAACCCAGGCAAAATTATCACCAATAAAATCAATGCACAATTAAGGATCATGGCATTGATAAATCGTACCATAAATCCGAACAAAGCCCTAGGAGCTTAAGGATATGTAGTCCGAGTTTAATTTCAAATGTGTTTATGAGTTTCCAAAAAAAAATCTATGAACTCTAGGGAATTTATATTCAAATTTATGAAAAAAGGTCAAACTAGCCCAATTTAAGTTTTTTTTTATTTTTAGGAATTTTTTGAAAATTTTCTATTTTTTAGAAAATTTTTCGAATTTTTTATTTATTTTTTATTACATATATTTTGAAACCTTGTTCTATTTTAGGTCAAGGGAAAAGTGATGAAAGAACTGAAAGAGAAAAGTAAGAGATGTGATACTTCATTTTATTTTATAATTCTTAAAAGTGATTTTTTTTCAGAAACGACTTTTTTTTGTTCTTATTTTTGCTCCAAAAATATTCTGGGAATAAAATCAAAATCAAAATTGTTTATGTTACCAAACAAGATTTTGATCTTTTTTGTTCTAGGAAAATAGAATCACAAAATTAGAATGATTACGATCAACAGCCTAAACATCTAAGTGGACCGTGAAAGTGTTTGCAACTTGAGCTGAAGCTGAGCCGATCCCACTAGTTCATGTTTGTTGCGACCTCCCTCAAAGGGGAGAGGACGGGCTAATAGATTATCTTTCAGGATCTCGCTTGCTCGAATGTGGCAGTCACGAGATCGAATCAAAAGACGCGGGCCCTCCTAGGCCAATACCAAATCGCGTCAAGGAGAATTTAAAAATCAAGATCCACCTTTGTGTGGTCGGGTAATATGTGATTAGTGTACATGCCATTGAAATTACCACCAATCATTTTTTTGGAGGGTATGATTGGAAACCCTATCTAGCGATTAGGAACAATCATTCGATTATGCAAAAACTAGAGACATAGGTTTGAAGACTTAGTTACGTTGACTCGTCAGTTGACGCTCTATCAGTACCTAAGTTGAGTGATTTCCTTATGTAAAGAATTTCATGCAGACGCTTTTTGGATAAGGTAAGTCCTAAAAATCTAAAATTTTATGTAGGTGAGATTATTTGTCATATCAATCACTATCATCAAAATAAATGCTTGCGAAAAAAATTACATCAATCAAGTCAAAAGCAAGCATAGAGAATCCTATAGGCTTAGAGAATGTATCAATTAGTTCATGGATGATTTGAAAAATTTATGTAAATTGACTAGAGGGCAAATGGTATTTTTCAAGACTCGAGATCTCAAAATTGTGAAAATAGGTCAAACTAGTTGAATGTGGTCATTTTTTATTTTTCAAAAATTTTGGGATTTTTTTTATTGGAAAATTTTAGGATTTTTTTTTTATGATTTTTTTTACTGATTTTCCTATTTTTTGATTTTTTTTTTATTTTTTTGGGGTTTTTTTATTTTATTTTTCTCAGATCGGCTAGGTTGACCTGACCAAACAACCCAAAGGCCCAATCCGAACTTACGCGGGCTCGATTCGGAGCCTAAACCACACAATTTTTCGGATTTTTTTATTTGAATTTTCCTATTTTTTTGAATTTGTTTATTCTTTTTCTATTTTCCCGCCCAATTGCTAATTTGAGGGCCACGAAACGCGCCACGTGGCTAGCCCACGGACGTCCGATCAAACTAATTGAAATCATGGACCAGATCAGATGGCGTGGCTAATCCACGATTGTCTTATCAAAATCTATTTTTAATTTCAAAAAATTGATTTTTATTATAAAAAAGATTTTTTTTTTATTTTTGATTATACCAGGGATTGACACATGTCTGATCAACTGTTTAATCCCTCAACGAGCGATCAGAACACCAATTATGTTACTTTCTTTTTTTCTTTTTTTATTCTACTCAAGAAAAACGTGGCACACACGTTGGCGCCACGTTGTATGTTGACTAGTCAACGATAGTTGACTAGTCAACTAATTCAGCAGAGAAGATGACAATGACTCGATGGAGTCATTGTTTCCGGCCAAATTCCCGGCAAACATCGTCGGACAAAACTGAAATCGCGTCTAAAACTCTCTGTTCTTTAACGAAGTCGGCCCTAAACTAATCGACTAACATCCCAGACCTAAATCAAACAAAAAAAAACAAACACTGGAACAACCCAATAGCCAGCAGCAATGAGGAATTTCCAAATTCCAGCAAACACGACATCTCCGTTTCAGCCATATAATCTCGATTCTAGCGACACAACAAGCGTCCAGGAGAGATTTAGATACTTACCCAACAAGCTCGATCATCGTGCTTTCCATCCACGAGTTGACATATCGTGACTCCAGCGAGGTTCGAGATAGGCTTGGGCGTGCGGTTTTTCATCGGATTAATGCGCAAAAAATGGACGAGCCTTCAACTGTGCTGGTTGAAACTTGGACACAGCACCAGCCATGAAAACAAAGCGCATTGAGATCGAGATGTACAGACCTTCATGGGCGGTGATGGCAAAAGCTCGGCAACTATCAACGGGCTTTTACAAAAATGGGTTAAAAAATTTTCCTTTTTACCAATTTTGGGTTTTCGGTACGTAAAATGCGAAAATAGATTTGTTCGGCAGGGGGAGGGCCCGAACAAGCCCTTGTTCGGTGGTAGTCAGTGCCGAACAAGGAGGTGCAACAAACGGGGGTGGGTAAAGGGGGGGGGAGAGATTAGCAATCTTCAATTAAATTACAAAGGGGCCCATGGTCTGTACTTGCTTGCCTTTTAAAGTTTTTTTGTGAGTTGCTTTATTCCGGTGATGGCAACTCCATGGACAATAACACCTTCTTCCTTCCGAAACTGACAAATTATCGAGCTTTCACTTAATATCTTTATATCCTCAATGGGGATTAAGCTCTATTTTTAGTGCGACTTCCACTTGACCGTCCATCATATTTAATCCAATTGAAAATTGAAAAATATGTTTTATCCATTTTATCCAAGAAGACACAAATCAAATTTTTTGTTTTAGCTTTGAACCTCTTTGATGTTAATTTTTACAACAAATACTATTCATGCTGTTGGAGTAATTAAATATTAAACGACACCTTCATCTAATAGTTTAAATTTTTGAAAACAGTTGGATGTCTCTCTTTCCTCATTCTTGACCATTTTCTTCTTTCTTCCATTCTTCACCTCGTCCACTTCCAGTTCTTAGTCCTCCTTTTCTTCTTCCTCCCCATGGGAGTACAACCTTCCTCATTCGTATCGGCCTTTCCAATCTCGGGTTGACAATCCTCGCAAAACCAAAGAACTTCGCCATGGAAAATTACTTTTTCTAGGCAATAGCTGAAAAAAAAACGAGAAAAAAGGCCGACAGTCAAGATTTCTAACGGAGAGCATTCACTTGCATCATGCACACGAGCGCAAGGGTGCGAGGGCGATCTTACCGATGAACGGCATATTTCTTGCAGCCATCACAATAGATCAAAGTTTCTTCAAAGCCACGGTCCCCACAGTGTAGGCAAACAATCGCCTGCAAGAATTTAAAACCAGCGTAGACTTTGAAACCTTGTTTGGATTTTTAGCATTAAAATGTGCAGTCTTTAAAACGATCAAGCTAATTCTAATAGAATGGAAGACAAAATCACGATCTTTGTGAAAAACAGCGATCAAGGAATTAAAAAAAAAGAATGGTTGGAGCTTGGCTAACCGAGGAGAAAGAAGAAGAAGAAAGACGGCCAAAATTTGCGTACCATAGTCTTTCGCCGGAGTTGCTCCCATGAATGCAGATCCTTGTCCTCGCCGTGGCAGCAAAGACAGTCGTCACGTTCAGCTTCTCTCTATTTTCTCTTAATACGTTATCCGTTTCTCTTTCTTCAGAGCGTCTTCAGATCTCACTCTTTAAACGATTCTTATATAAAAAATTTTCTCATTGTAGAGACGAATCTCTACCGCGTGAAAAGGGCAGATATAACGTGCGAAAAAGAAGGAGCAGAGGGGGGCCGTGGAAAAAGAAGAGGGACGGTGAAAAAATCGACAGGAATCCTCTCTAATTTGACACTTGCCAAAACTGAAGAAGGACAAGGTGGGGGGAGCCCCCTCTGGTTCTCTGAAAAAGAAAGAAGGGGGAGGCCTTTAATTTGTTGGACATAAAGGGCGCCGGGGGGGTGGGACCTCCTTGTCGGCACTTTCGGTGCCGAACAAAGCAGTTCGGCTCCAGAGTGCCGAACGGGGACTTGTTCGGCACTTAAGTGCCGAACAAGCCCGTTTTCGTAAATTTTTTATTGAAGACCCAAATTCGTAAAAAGTTAAATTTTTAAACTATTTCTGTAAAAAGTCCACCTATATCCGATAACTCCTTTGTTTATAATTCTTTTAAGGAATAAATTTTTTTTTAGAAAATAGAATAACAAAGGGGAGGGGGGGTGGGGGGGGGGGGGGGGGGGGCGTTGGGGGGGGGGTGGGGGGTTGGGGAGGTCGGGGGCTGGGGGGGGGGTGGGGTTTTAGGGGGGGGGGGTTGGGGGGGGGTGGGGGGGGTGGTTGGGTGTTGTGGTGGGGTGGTTGGTGGGGGGGGGGGGGGGGGGGGCGGTTGGGGGGGGGGTTGGGGGTGGGGGGGTTGGGGGGGGGGGGGCGGGGGGGGTGGGGGGGTGTGGGGTGGGGTTGGGGGGGCGGGCTGGGGGGGGGGCGGCGTGTGTGTGGGTTCGGGGTGGGGGGGGGGTGTGTTGGGGGGGGGGGGGGGGGGGTTGGGGGCGGGGTGGGGGGTTTTGGGGTGGGGGCGGGGGGGGTTGCGTTGGTGGGGGGCTTGGGGGTGGGGGTGGGGTGGTTGGGGGGGGGTGTTGGGGGGCGCGGGGGGGGGGGGGTCGGGGTTTTGGGGGGGGGGGGAATATAGGTGGACTTTTTACAGAAATAGGTTTAAAAATTTAACTTTTTACGAATTTGGGTCTTCATAAAAAAAATTTACGAAAACGGGGCTTGTTCGGCACTTTAAGTGCCGAACAAGTCCCGTTCGGCACTCTAGGAGCCGAACTGCTTGTTCGGCACCGAAAGTGCCGAACAAGGAGGTCCCACCCCCCCGGCGCCCTTTATGTCCAACAAATAAAGGCCTCCCCCTTCTTTTTTTCAGAGAACCAGGAGGGGGCTCCCCCCACCTTGTCCTTCTTCAGTTTTGGCAAGTGTCAAATTAGAGAGGATTTCTGTCGATTTTTTCACCGTCCCCTCTTCTTTTTCCACGGCCCCCTCTGCTCCTTCTTTTTCGCACGTTATATCTGCCCTTTTCACGCGGTAGAGATTCGTCTCTACAATGAGAAAATTTTTTATATAAGAATCGTTTAAAGAGTGAGATCTGAAGACGCTCTGAGAAAGAGAAACGGATACCGTATTAAGAGAAAATAGAGAGAAGCTGAACGTGACGACTGTCTTTGCTGCCACGGCGAGGGACAGAGGATCTGCATTCATGGGAGCAACTCCGGCGAAAGATATGGTACGCCAATTTTGGCGTCTTTCTTCTTTCTTCTTTTCCTCGGTTAGCCAAGCTCCAACCATTCCTTTTTTTTAATTCCTTGATCGCTGTTTTTCACAAAGATCGTGATTTTGTCTTCCATTCTATTAGAATTAGCTGATCGGTTTTAAAGACGCACATTTTAAATGCTAAAAAATCCAAACAAGGTTCAAAGTCTACGCTGGGTTTTAAATTCTTGCAGGCGATTGTTTGCTACACTGTGGGGGGACGTGGCTTTGAAGAAACTTGATCTATTGTGATGGCTGCAAGAAATATGCCGTTATCGGTAAGATCGCCCTCGCATCCCTTGCGCTCGTGTGCATGATGCAAGTGAATGCTCACCGTTAGAAATCTTGACTGTCGGCCTTTTTTCTCGTTTTTTTCCAACTATTGCCTAGAAACAGTAATTTCCATGGCGATGTTTGTTAACCTGAGATTGGAAAGGCCGATACGAATGGGGAAGGTTGTACTCCCATGGGGAGGAAGAAGAAGAGGAGGACTAAGAACCGGAAGTGGATGAGGGTGAAGAATGGAAGAAAGAAGAAAATGGTCAAGGATGAGGAAAGAGAGACATCCAACTGTTTCAAAAATTTAAACTATTAGATGAAGGTGTCGTTTAATATTTAATTACTCAAATAGCATGAATAGTATTTGTTGCAAAAATTAACATCAAAGAGATTCAAAGCTAAAACAAAAAATTCGATTTGTGTCTTCTTGGATAAAATAATAAAGACATATTTTCAATTTCAATTGGATTCAATATGATGGATGGTCAAGTGGAAATCGTACTAAACATAGAGCTTAATTCCATTGAGGATATAAAGATATCAAGTGAAAGCTCGATAATTTGTCTTTTTCGAAGGAATAAGGTGTTATTGTCCAAGGAGTTGCCATCACCGGAATAAAGAACTCGCAACTAAAGCAAGCAAGTACAGACCATGGACCCCTTTGTAATTTAATTGAAGATTGCTAATCTCTCCCCCCCACTGTGCACCTTCCTTGTTCGGCACTATTGGTGCCGAACAAGTAGTTGTTCGGCACTATCACCATTGAACAAGCGCTTGTTCGGCCCCCCTTGCCGAATTTCGCATTTTCCCCACCGAAAATCCAAATCGGTAAAAAGGTAAATTTTTTAACTCATTTTTGTAAAAAACCCACTAAAATTGTATGGACGAATACCGATTATATATTTGTGATAGAGGTGGGTTTTTTGACAAGAGTGCACGCTTCAATTATGATGACCAAGTCATGCGCATGCCTCTCAAGAGATCATCTGATATGTGCAATTGATTTTTACTCAATTTCGCCATTATAGGGGGGAAAAAAAAAGACTCAACCTCGTTTTGACATAACTTCAGCTGCCAAGCTCCTGCGCATGAGTTACTATGTACCGTCTCCAGAGTACTTACCCTTTTTAGATACTCTGGACATATTAATTCCAAATGTATTCAACAGTAAAATGTAGAAATTATTGAGTGAATTGCGTATATTCACATTGTCAAATTCATTGCAATCTACAAGTTTTAGTGTTGCAGATGGATCCAGAGTGCAGGCACCGGGCTTGTGCGATAATACTCATGAGGATGAATTTTTATAGTTCAAGAAGGGAGGGGGGTGGGGGGAATGAAGTGCCGAACAAGTCTTTGGAAATTTTTTAATTGGTTTCTACAGACTTGTTCGGCGGTTTGGACGCCGAACAAGTGTTGTTCGGCGGTTTGGACGCCGAACAAGCTTGTTCGGCGCCCCCTCAGCCGAACAAGCTCCCATTTCGTAAATAATATTTACGAAAACCCAAATCGGTAAAAAGGTAAATTTTTTAATTCATTTATGTAAAAAGCCCCTAGTTTTTTAGCCTTGCGCGTTTGAGAACCTGATTTAGTCGCACTTGAAGAGCCGGACGAGGACGAGGAAGTTTGTGCAAAGAACATGCAGCGAAAGGGCGCCGGTGGGCCTGCATGTCGCGGACATGAAGGTCGTCGATGACTACGTCGGTGATGAACTGGATCGTGATACACGCCCCGTTCGCGATGTGGGCGTTAGACCCACGCTCGTCAATGGTCTTGAAACTGTTCATGATTAGCTTCGACTTCAATCGTATCACTATGTCACACTTGAACACGATCCACGGGAGCTCATCTGGATAACGATATGCCTTAACATGCTAAGCCTCGGGTTAACTGGGTCGTCATCGCCAGGGTCGGTCACCACGTAGAACCGCTCGTTATGGCTACCAAGGGTATTCCTGCCGAAAACGATGCCACAGTCAGTGAGGCGCTTGTGGTTGAGATTCAGGTGACCAGCCTTTGCCTCTTGGGAGCTTGACGGCACCATGGATGAGCAGTTCGAGCTTGAGCTCTGAAGTGAACCAGTCTCGACATTCTTGGATCGAGACGACTCGCGGTTCACCGATCTGGACATTGCTCCGATAACCAGAAAGACTAGGACCGACGCACTCAGGCGACACAAGCTCCGACATAGCGTCCCCTTTTTTTTTTTCGGCTCGATCTCTCCGTACTCATTTTAAGCAACCCCCCAAAAACCGAGAGATCCTCCCTGTCCCTTTTTCACCAGATGTCTCCTCCTTCCCTTGAGAGATTCCCTTGAGAGATGAAGCATCTCTATTTTATTTTATTTTATTTTTTTACTAGATTCCCCTCGACCATGCACCGCGAGGGTGAGAAATTTCTCCTCCCCCACCCGTGGAGGCCCTCCCCCATGCCTTTTCTTTTCTTTCGGTGGCCGAAGACTCCACCCACGATCGCACTATCTTTGCCATCCACCTCTTTTCTTTCATCTACTCATTCTCTCCACTATCTTTTTTCTTTTTCTTTTTTTGATTTCTCCCGACTGCAGACTTCCCTCTCTTTCGGTCTCACTAAACTATCATGAATTATTCTCCCTTTTCCTGTTGCGGACACCCCCTAAAGGAGGACCGAGAGAAAGGGTTCATGGTCCCCCTCCCTTTTGGACGAAGCTCTCTAATATGGTTTTGGTGGTGACGCAATGGTGTTGTGATGAGACGTGAAACCCTGAGTAGAGACCTCCACTGGTACTTTAACAAAAGGATATATGCTCAGAAAATGTTTGCCAGTAAAAAAGTTCCTCTACATCGAATGGGGAGAGATCCCTGGTCCATCAAATATTCCTCTACATTGACCATGCCGTTGTTGGGTTCTGTATTGGCATCACTATCCTGCTCTGGCTCTCTCGATGGCATTGGCTCTCTCTTTTATTTTTGTTTGCTCCGCATTACCTATTGCTCCTTCTTTCGGTGCATCATTCCTACTTACATTTCCAGCCATTTAATCCCAAGCCATGCGGTCAGCAGCCTTAATCCAACGCGATGTCCAGCCATAGTAGCGGGGGGAAGTTCAAGTAATCTGTAGTATTTGTCTCTTAAACGAGTCTGGCTATAATAGTCAAGTTGTGCTCACTTCTCCTGCTCCATAATCGTGAGATGTGGCGGCTGTGTCTGTGTTCGTAGTTATCGAGACCCTCAAGTTGTTTGTTTGGATGGCTATAAGGCTTCGCAGTTGCAGTTTTCCTTTTTTGTATCCAAACCTTGAGCAAATATTCATAAAAGCTATCCCCCATGGCACCAAAGGTTATGGCTGAATAGGAAGATGTGCCACTTACAGGATTAATGTATTTGCGCCGCAAACCATCATCCAGAAAGCTTTGAGAAAGGATATGGCACCAGCCGTTAGTGCTTAAAACATATCCAGAAAAAAGCTTTTCCCTCATGAAAGTGATTATGGAAACTTTGAAGTTCACTTGTTTCACACGTGCTATCAAGAACAAATAGCTGAGCCTTCACATGTCGAGATATAGATATCCAGGCCCATTCACTATCCACCTTATATAAATAACCGGAGACAAGTTGCCTAGCAAAATCTTCCCCAATTACACAGGCATCACTAAGCAAGGATGGTCTTATGGACAGCTCCCACTGACTGTTTGTTCACTTATTTGATGAGTTAGCTTTTGCAATGATTCTCGCACTTAGCTTTTGTCAACTTTGAAATTTTTGAATGGACCGTCCGTTTACAAAGCAGAATTTGACATGTCCCCGTATTTGCCTCACTCTTCTCAGATGCATTTCCACTATAGCTTCGTGGTTCATTCCTTATTATGTTTACCAACACCTTTTTGCTCTCTGTTTTCTTTTGGACTTGCACCCATTCTTCTTTTTTTTTTTTTGAACTTTCGGTGCAATGTTCATGTCCAAATGAGCCAGTTCCCCTAAATTCCTGGTCCAGCCATAAGAATATCCCAGAAGATTCCTCAAATCACCGGTTGTGAACCCAGCCGAGCTCTTATGGAACGGATTGCCAAGTGAGTTTCTCACGAATCTAGCTTAAAGATAGTTAAGGTCGGACAAGGAAGCATGAAGGCGTGCATCAGTTGACTCTCTGACTTTATCAAGAACATTTCACGAAATTCGATCATGCATGTTCGGCCGACAAATCCTGCGAGCGCATAATGCAGCACAGAGAAACGCTTCAAATGATAAGTTGAATTCGGAAAGCCAAATGCAATAACAGAAAGTGCATCATCAGGCCATTGAATGATATCTCATTCATTTGTAAGAAACTAGGCTGACAATAAGAACAGATACTTCCTTTTCAATTTAGGGAGAATTGTTCAAAATGGAGTTGCTCCACTTTGTATCGTCCATTATTCCACGTGTTCTTACCAACCTAGTGGGTAACGTCTAGTGGGGACATTTCTTTTTATCTTGCGAGAAAAAATAGGTTTCACCTCTTTAGTCTTTGACCATTTTAACCTGTTGATAAGAGATGGATACACGTCAATTATAATACCCAATATCCTAATTGGAACAATTACAGTTTTACCATCTCTTCCTATCTTTTCATTGTTGGAAAAAGGGATTTTCAATAGAAAGCTGTTGTGTGCAACCTGTCAAAAGAAGACAATGTTAATATTTGAATGAAAGAGAGATCTTTCAATGAGGTTGCCCTTAAATGAAAATGAGGCGACGATACATATCCCATAACCCCCTAATTACAGGCATTTGATGTTTGCCAAGATTTCATATTAAGAGGACATCATATTAAAAGATCAACCTACAGTTATCAATCAAACGCCCATTTAATTCCAAAAAAAGATTCGTATGTGAAATGAGGCATTTGTTTTCAAGCATTGTCTTGTGATCTTTATTTGCAAAATGATATGATTTTTGTTCAAGAAATCAACACACGAAATGTGATTTGAATTTTATTGAAATTATGATTGCAATTTTATGCTCCAAAATTTCATCTTCAATTGGAGGATTTATAAACAAAAATGTGATTTTAAACCCATGATTGAAAACTTAGAAGAATTGTTTACTCCGTAGGGGCGGATTAGAGGTGTTTGAAATTCATACTCAATATACAATTGAAAAGTAATTTCAAAGATTCGCAATTATAAAGGTTAAAAAGCCTAAAGGCATTCGATTGATTACAATGAAATTTCAATCAGAATAAAACAAACAGAGGAAAAAATCATAATCACACATTGATCGGTGCGAGAATTTTTGTTCTTCTTTTTCTTTATT
This sequence comes from Psidium friedrichsthalianum, assembly GCA_019149425.1. Taxonomy (NCBI): domain Eukaryota; kingdom Viridiplantae; phylum Streptophyta; class Magnoliopsida; order Myrtales; family Myrtaceae; genus Psidium; species Psidium friedrichsthalianum. Next base: position 10,161 of record JAGVVM010001340.1, on the reverse strand, counting down.
GGTTTTAGTTATACCAACCATGCGCAGACATGCGCATGGACAAGTGCGGATAATACTTTAAAAATCAAAGGGGGGGGTATGGAACCTATGACCAAGGTTCTCACGATCCGTATACAGCCAAATTTCCCCCTCAAAGCACCCGTTCAAGAGTGTTAGAAATGCCAATCGGATAATGAGCGGGAGCAAATACAAAAGTCGAAAGTGCAATTAATTATGAAGATCCTTTCGCACCATTTCCCTATCTAAGGTAAACCTAAAGGTGGTTGCAGTCGGGTTTAACTGCAGTGGTACGATGTGTCGGTGATCGCCAGAAAAGTAGTATATGCATGACAGTTTATATCAAAACACCACTTCTATAATCACATTCACAAGCATACGTTCCAAACTCCAACCTACAAAAACAACATCAAGAAATACTCCACCCCTATTTCTCTATCTGCAAAAACAATCTAACATGATGGTTAGCATTCGTACCCCATCTTCAAGAGCATCTGAAGAAAACATTCTAAAAATCAATCAACTTTTAATTGGCTCAAGTTCTCTAAAGGTTTAAGAACCAAGTCTTCAGTGGAGTCGCCAGCTGTCGCAACCCGATCGTCGAAAATCAATCGATCTTGGATGTCTGGTGGATTGCTAAGATGCTACTAGAGCGAGCTTTAGCTCAGCCCTCCCAAGCCCATATCAAATCGGGCAGGTTATTGGATTCGACCTTAAGTGTGGTTGGGTGACATGTGTATACGTGTACATGCTTTTGGAGTTGCACCGATCTTGGGAAAGGTAGATTGGAAACCCCGTCGGACGTGGAAGTAGCTGTATGACTTTAACGGAGCTAAAGATTTGGGATCGAGGACTTAGTTACACCAATGTTGCCATTGATGTCCTTTCGATACCAAAGTTGAGCGATTTTCCAGACTATAATTTCATGCAGATAAATTGAGATGAGGGAATCCTAAAATCTAGGAGTTCGTGTAGATGAAAATAACTAACCTATCAATCACAATCAATAAGATATGTGCGCAAATGAAGGATCAAAAACATGTGGATAAAACAAAAAAAATCAATAAATGACATCTTTAATAAAGCCCTATCAGCTTAGAGAAGGGGTGTGTCCTAAGGTTTGGATGGTGTTGGAATGATTTGAAAACGATTTGCCTATTATGGGTAAAATCGTCATTTCGGAGGACCACTTGCCCAAAGGGTAGAATTGACAATTTGAAGAGATTTAAAACTCAAATCATCGAAAATAAGGTGGCCAGTTGAATGTGCCCGTTTCCTAATTTCAAGATTTTCTGAAAATTTTTTGGATTTTTCAAGGACAATTTGCCTTTAAGGGTAAAATCATCATTTTTGAAAATATGGGAAAGAAAAATCATCAGAAAATAGGATCAACCCGTTAAAGCCGTCCATTTGCTATTTTTGAGATTTTTGAGAATTTTTGGAGTTTTTTCATTTTTTTTAGAATATTCTGGAATTTTCCTTTTTTTAAATTTAAAAATCATTTTCCAATTTTTTATTTCTTTTTCTAATATTTCTACTTTTAATATACTTTTTTGAAAACATAAATATTTATTTATTTTTAAAATTTTTTATTTTTTAAAGAAGTAGTCCGAACCGGGTCTTGACCCGACGCACTCGACCAAAATTTGAATTGGGCCTTAAGGGCCCAAGTGGGTCTAAGAAGAGGGACACCCATTGGGCCTGACCCAAAATCTATTTATTTGCTCATTTTCTCTTTTTCTCATGGGCTTGATCCTAAAGCCCAATTTTGGCCCTTTTTTTTTCCTAAGCCCGCACGCCAGCCTAAAACCAAATCAGAGCCGAATCCAACTTTCATTAATCTGGAAATTTCATTCTTTTTTTTCTTTTGGTTTGTCCTTTTCTGGTTTTTTAACTTTCCATATGACATACGAAAGCATAACCCTTTCTGCCTTTGGTTCCATTTTTTATCTTTCTTTGACTTTTCCTTCTGGTTTTTGTCGGCCTTCTTCCTCCCAAGCCCCATTGCGACCGCGCCCCTAACTTTTAGAGGTTTATTCTATGCCCCTCTTTTTGTTTTTCTTTTTTTCTTATTCAAAGCAACATGGCTGACCAGTCAACCGAGCTGTGGGAGAAAATGACCAAAGGGTTGCCGGCGGCCAAACTTTGCTGGCAAACTCATCGGAAAATTGTAATCGAGGTTGTAAAATGTTCATTCGAGCACCCATTTTCACCTGAACCTAATCTACATCGGCATACATGAATTAAATCTTCGATTTAGCACGAAAACTAGCCTAAATCTTCCTAAACCAATGTCGGCCGCGAGCTAAATTTTCGGTGAATTCGAATCTCCTATCTTCTACATGAAACTTGCGAACGGATATATAGGGAAGCATCTAAGGAGTATGAGAGACTTACCTACCCATGCTCGGGGCTTGAGGATGGTGAGAACAACACCGAGGAGCTCGCGAAGAATCCAAAGGTTTGGGGAGGAGAACTCAGTTTCATGCAACAAAAATGCAAACCAAGAAGAAATCTAGGATTAGGAAGTCCTTTAGGTAAGAATCGACTAATTTTTATGAAGAAATGTGAAAGAATCAAAGATCCGCCATGGGCTGACCTAGGAGAAATCATCATGGCACTTACATTTTTCGGCACGAAATGGAGATCCAGAGAGTTCAAGCGTTTGTCATGACTTCGCGAAGCTTTTCCACCGATTGGTGTTGCTTTCACGTTGCCTCTATCACTCTCGGACCGAGCTCGAAGCTTCGAGTCTTTCTCATTTTAATGGCGGCCAAACCAAGCTTCCCTAGGAGCGCTCCCTCCTTTTTCTCTCCACATCTTTTTGCTTCTCCCTTTTTGGTGTCCAAACCACTATCTATTACCCACAAAGCTTTTTTTTTTCTCTCCAAGAAGACCTCCACGAAATCACCAGTGAAGAGGGTGAAACTCTCCTTTTTTTTTGTTTTTCTTTCAGTAATCCTCCTTGCTCCTCTTCTTTTTGTGAATGTTCTTCCCTCAAAACCTCCTCTTCTCTAGCCCCCCCAACCAGCTTACGAGCTACTGTCCCAACCTAGATCTTGGTGTAGCTTCTTTTAGAACCTGAGTACTCCTCCTCTTCGTCCAAACTAAGGAGCACTCTCCCTATTTGTTCCTCTCTCAATGAAGCTCGCCCGCCAGAAATCGTCTTTAAAAGAAAACTAATCTCTCAGCTCTCTTTTTGGAGCTCCCTGTTCAAGGTGTTTTGACGGTGATGGAGACTGCAACAACGATCGTGCAATTTCCAAGAGCTTTGACGAAGCTTGATCGAAGTTCTAACGAGTTAGGAATGCTCACGGACAGCAATAGCGGGTCGACGCGGGTCCTCTTGGGTTCGACTGAGTGGGCACTACCTGGAGCTTTCAATGGCGTCGCCTCCCTCTCTTAGCTCCCACTCAGAAGCTCTCAATGAAGGAACCTCAACAGAATCCATAAATCCCCCTTTTTTATTCAATGGAGCTCTCTCTCAAGACTAAGAAAACCTCCCAGACTTACCCACAAGCTCCCTCTTGAAGCTCTCTCTTTGATGGCCCTCCTTTTTTCTTTCAAAAGGAAGGGTAACTTTTTCACCTCCCCTTACTCACGTGCCTACTCTCCCACTTTTTGCTCACCTTTTTTTTTTCTTTTTTCTCCAACCTTCCCTCACATACATGTACGTTCGCCCCCCAAAATTGGTTTCGCCAGCTCCTCTTTTTTGTCTTTTTCTTCTCCTTTTGTCTTTTGTGAGAAGGTCCTAGAGTATTTTTTTTCCAAGGATTATCCATGAAAACCTCAATTAAAAGGTGATTTTGCATGAAAAATTAGTGAGCTTGAATTTGTTTGAAAAGTAAAGTTGGCTTGACTAAGGTGTACTTTAAAAGTCTTGGTATGAAATGTCATGATCAACTTGAGATAGATAAATAAACAAAATAGAAAAGAAATGACTACAAAAGGCTCAATTTTTTTGCTCAATTAAAGGCATGAAATTCCACAATTTAGAGAAATCATGACCCAAATCGAATTATTTTGGCTAAAATTCAATTCGAATTAAAGTAAAATTGTTGACTTTTTTTTTGTATTTTTTTGGTCATGGATGCTATTTTTTCTATTTTTCAAGATATTAAAAATAATATTGAAACGCTGAAAAATTTAAAAATTATTTTTGTTCAAAATTGGGTCCTAAGGCTGGGCCAAGGCTTCTAAAATTGATTTTCAATTTTATAAATTTTTATGGATTTTTTATTAGTTTTCTAAAAATGATTAAAATTCAGGTGTCAATAATTGGACCCATAAAAATCACATGAAATAAACTACAAACATGGCACGGACAACAAATGAACGTATTTTTCACAAGTGGAACAGTACCCAAAATACATGGCCAGTGATTTTCTTCAATAAATAGCGATTTTCTTCGATGAATAGTATCTAGTTATTCAATGAACAGTATTTTTCTTTGATGAAAGTAAAAATTTCAATGAATAGTATCCTCGTAGATTGTGAACAGTACCCAACATGAATAGTGAAACAAATTCAAAAACAAACCATATTTTTACACTAAAATCACCCTAAATCAAGTCCAAACCATCCCTAATCTCATCCTTGGGTTACCCAAAGGCCTACTAAAGAATTAAAGGTTTCACTACCTCAAACTGAGCTAAAATAGCCTCTAATCGTGCCTAGATAGCAGCCACAAAGTAGCGATGGTAGCAGCGAAGCTTGTATCGAGGCGAAGCACACTCGGTCTCCATGACCATCCTTTGTTCAACTCCAACCCATGAAAATATAGTAACTTTTGACTAATCTACCTTTATATTCTTGAAGTCCAAGATCTTGTTAGGAGTATGCCCTAAAGCAACCATGTGATGGGTCACATGTATGGCATAGACATTGTATTATCGATATTTAATTAATGGCAAGACGCTTGTTTATTCATCTTGTCCCTTTATTTTAGATGAATAAAATCTATAAAATCAGTTAGAACTGATACCCATTCTTGAAGCGTTAAGAATATGTGTGATGGGTCATCAGTTGATCTCTAATCTTCAAAATGATTCATGGTCGAAGGGATCGTGGATTGGGCATCCACAAGCCGTCTGAGACTAGTGTGTGTTCGACCAGCCTCGCTATTGAGCATTGGATGCCTAATAGGGATGACGAGTCACAAGTCATCGGACGTTAGACGTCTAAGCTGGAACACAGTTGTTCGTATCGAAACGAGTTTGATCGAATTCACTGAACGTGACAAAAGAGCGATTGACTTGCATGGAGGCTTCGTGCTTGGTCAATGTCTCGATCGCTCTTGGCCTTGGTGTGTTAATGGTCCTCAGACCTAAGCCACGATGATGGCTTGTACATTGGATGGCTTGTTTCACACGCACGATATTGGCCGATCATCGATCCGCCTCTGTGCATGATGGTCACAGTCCTCCATATACGAAGTCACAGGCGTGGGCAACGTTGGGATCTGTTTCCTCATTAGATGAGGTTGATGTCCTATGCAATCTATGCGTGACGGTGTATTAGAAAGTCCTTGGCCAAGGCAGAAGTCGACAGGAATCTCGCTGAATGCACATCAGATAGATTTGTGCATATGATCGAATTTGTGGGTTTGACTCGAGTATCCATGGCCCTCATTCGATCGGGACATGCTAAGACAGAAGGACTAAATAACACCAAACAAAGACAACAGGTTCACTTTGTCCTCGTACTTCATTCTAAACTGATAACCGTGATATGTAGCTAGATGTCACTCACGGTTTGTGGGATCTAAGGATTGATTTGGGACGATCAATTCCTTAAGGAATCTCACTGCCAGTTCAGGGATGAACCTAGGGATGTCACACAACTTAACCGACATCTGACGACGTCATAACGAAAACGGGATTGTGAGAATGCGATAGGACTATTTGGATGTCAAAAGTAGTTTGAAACGGATTGGATTCATTTCCCTTTTCTATTGCTTACTAAAGGAAGAAATAGATGACACAGGCATGACATCAGGATGATGTCATCGATGATGTAATGGTTACATCATGCCTGCATCATCGTTGGATAAGAATAGTTATCCAAAAGAAGGATAAGAAAGTTATCATCTAGAAATTGTCAAAAAGTAGGATAAACTTTCTATCTGTTTGATAGAGTCGTTGGCAAGTCAAACGACGTGATTTGATCACGAAACTCGAGGGACTTGAAATCTAGAATGGTAGAGCCCGTGGATGAGAATCGCCGCTCAAAATGATGCCATTTGGGCCACCCAAATGTGCGCCCAAATCGGCCGACGGGTTGGTCAAGACGGCTAAATAACCGTGTTGACCACCACCCATTGGGTGGCGACGTGGCTGGTCAAAGGCGGTTTGACCGCCTTTGACCAGCATCCAGCTGGCCACGTGGGCCAGCTGGAAGGACACGTGGCGGCCTCCTAATGGCCACCCGTAAGGCGGTTTAAAGGGCGGTTTGCACCGCCCCTCCCTCTCTTTCTCTCCCTTCTTTCTATCCTCTATAAATAGAGGTTAACCCTTCAAATTAAAAGGTTAGAAACGTGTGAGAGTCACACATACACGTGCAAAATTTTGTGAGAAGTGAGCTCGAGAATCGACCAATTCGGATACACAAAATTTGTTGTTTTCCATAGTTGAAAAGGAAGGGTTCGGATTGAGATGCCGCGAGGATTACTAGCATAATCCGAGGGCTATTTCTCCGAATCTTGTCTTCAAGGTCGCACAGGTGTCGGAGCGCGTCTGAACTAGAGGCCCGACACCTATTGGGCTCAAGGATAAAGAATAGAGCTGTATCCAACCTCTGTTATCTAGGTAGGTTTTAAATTAGCTTTAGAAAGTTCGATTTTTTATTAAAGTATACGAGGATTTTTAAGACGATTCGGGGCGCCGTTTGAATTTATTTTCTTCCACTGCGCATATGAGATGTTTTTGTGTATGTGACGAGCACCCAGGACCATTGAAAACCCAATAAGTGGTATCAGAGCCACACTTGAAACTCTTGTATACTTGGTTGATTCGTTTTGACGATACTTGGAATATCGTCGTCGGGGTCTCGAAATTGGTTTCGAAACTTCATGAACCTGACCCCACGCATATCTAGACTTGACATAGGACCTCAAGGATCATTGGATGACCTCGGATGGGCGGTGAGACCACCCGTGGCTCGCGGCCAAAGGCGGAAAACCGCCAATGGCCGTGAGAAGTTAACGGCAGTTCCACCGCCTTTGCCCAGGTCAACCGCAAAGCCAATGGTCAAAGGCGGCCCCGCCTTTGACCAGGGGCATGCAACAGTAATTTTGCAAAATGAAATTGTTTAGTTTTGCAAAAGACAAACCGAATCAATTTGATCGAAAATGTTCAAACGGACTCGGAATGCTCAAAATTTTGTCGAGCACTTGAAACGAGCCTCTGACCAAAACGAGCCGCCTTTGGCTATGAACTTGTGGTGGATTTGGGCATTCCCGGGGTTGTTAGACACGTTTCTGCTTTGTTTTTGTGATTAAGGCATCGTAGTACGTCGTAAATTGTTGCGAATTAATTGTTTGATTGCTCTTTTAATGTATTTGAGCATGTGTTATGATATGTATGTCATAATATTATATGATGTCTATTCTGGCGGACGGGTTATTATCTGTTTTTGGAGGATATGTCTGCTGCTGTTGGTTGCTGCTAGGACTGGTAGAAATTGAAATAGACATAGGTGAGACCTGTTTTGAGACCAAAAATCTCCTCAATTAAATATCAAGTTGTAATGAGTTTAAACTCGTGGCTACCGCTGTCATGGACTTGATGCTCTCCATAGTGAGTTAATTGACTCGTCATGATACATGAGGGGTCAATTGCCGTCTATGATAGAAGACCAATCCATAAACGCATTGGATGCTGTGGATTTGAAACCAGGCGATTCCAATAACTATTAGGTGAGGATTCGTCTGTATTTCAATGTTTACAAGTGACGGTGGGTTAGACTTGACTGTGGTCATGAGGTCAATAACTGTCAGGTGAGACCTTCGTGACCTAGAGGCCAAATAATGATTGGGATGAGCATGAGATGCCTGGATAGGTTGATCCACCATCTAGTTCATGATGAACGCCAATAACTGTTAGGTGAGGCATACCATGAACTGATGGGACTCCAATCCCCACTAGTAGTCTGGCCCAACGAGGACTACGTTTCTCACTAGAGGAGTGTGGATTCGATAAATTTAGTGGGAGCCTATTTCATTTAAAGGCCAAAATGAAATAGTAGGTAATCGATAGACAATACCTAACGACTTGATTTTCTGCACCAGATTTTGACATACTCTGTGAAAATGGTGAACACAAACCCAATTGCCTCAATTCTGGACAAGACTGTCTGACTGGTCCAAATTTCATGATTGGCTTCAAATTTGAGATTGTCCTCACATGGAGAAGCTCGGATTGTGCTGGACAGGACTTGCCAACTAAGCTCCCTGATGGTGCGACCACAACGGCGAGCGAGACACTTATGAGAAGTGGAAAGAGGTGACCTAAAGTTAGGTCGTACATGTTGGCGTCCATGAATAATGAATTCCAGAGGAATATGAGAACATGGACAGCGCAAGGTCGATTATTCTTCATCTGAAAGAGTTCTTCGATGAGAATAGTCGGACCGCTAAGAGATAGATGATCCAAGGCACTGTACCACATGAAGATGCCAGAGGGTGCCTCTATCAATGATCATGTTCTCAGATGATCTGGCACATTGAAGAGCTTGCAAACTGGACCTCATTATGGATAATGAGCGGCTTTGGGATTTGATCCTCCAGTCCTTGCCTGAATCCTTCTCAGCTTTGTTCAGAACTACCACATGCATAAACATGCAGAAGACTCTGGCAGAACTTCATAGCATGTTGTGGTATATGAGAAGGAAATACACAGCAGAAGGCCAAATGTGATGGCCATTACTGAACCGTCTTCCTCGAGAGAGTAAGACTTCTTCGAAAAGGAAGAAAGTTTCAAGAAAGTTGTGCGAAAAGGCCAAAGTAGACAAAGGGACCTGTCATTACTGTAGGGTCGATGGGCATTGGAAGAGGAACTGCAGAAGTACCTCGCCAGCTTAAAGGTTAAGCAAAAGGACCATCCCCCGTGGAGGTATGATTCTCTGTGCTTATTGAAACTAATCTTATGGTTAGTTCACAATCCAGCTTATGGGTTCTAATTCAGGTGCGACGTCACATATTTGTATGTCGTTGCAGAATCTGGAAATATGCAGATGCTGGGGGGGGCAAATGAGACGGTCCTGAACTTTTGCGAATGGAGCAACAGTTGCTGGCATAGCTATAGGGGACTTGTCGTGTATTTTTGCCAAGTGGACATGTAATGGTGTTATCAAACTATTTTGTATTATGAAGAGCTGTACGGAACATAATATCTGTATCTCGTCTAATAAAAGAGAATTATGAATTCCCCTTTACGACGATATGTGTCCATCTTTCATAATAGAAAGGTCGTTGGTTTCAGCTCAGTTGACCAATGGTCTTTTCACCATGACATGTTTGGTAATGCGATTACCAACTTCAAATAAGCACAATATATAATGCCATTGAGAAACGCCAAAGCAATGGTCCAAATCCTAAGTACCTATGGCACCTCCGATTAGGTCATATTGGAGAGGGCAGGATTAACAAGTTGAGCAATGATGGATTTATCAATCCGTCTGGTTTTTGACCATACTCAACCTGTGAAGCTGTCTTCAAGAAAAATGACCAAATCGCCCTTCATAGGTCAAGGAGAGAGAGCCACTGATATATTGGGATTGATACATACAGATGTATTGTGGCCTATGAATGAAATTGCTAGAGGCGGGTTCTCATACTTCATTACCTTTACCGATGACTATTCAAGTATGGGTATTTGTACTTGATGAAGTACAGTCTGAATCCCTTGAAAAGTTCAAGGAATTCAGAAATGAAGTTGAGAACAAATAGGGAAAAGTATTAAGGCCCTTCGATCAGATCGAGGAGGAGAATAACCTTAGTACTGATTTTCTTAGATATCTCAAAGGAAAATGACATATTGTCACAATGGACACCTCCATGGACCTCCTGAACACAATGGTGTATCAGAAGAAGAATCGTACCCTATTGGATATGGTGCGATCCCATGATGAGTTACCCGACCTGCCTATCTCTCTCTATGGATAATT
>JAGVVM010001339.1:0-29452 GCA_019149425.1 Psidium friedrichsthalianum | reverse complement strand
TTTCGGGTCGACTGAACAGTCTCTGGTGGGTCATCCTCGTGCGGCCCACTGGATGCTGCTGTAGGTACTGGTTCGGGAGGTGGAATCATTGTTATCCGTCTCTCCTCATTAATGGCGTATAGCATTGCCCTAGCTTTCCTCCTAATAGCCTGCACGTTCTCCCGAGTTGGGTTGGAACATAATTGAAAAATTTGTTCCATGCCATCACTCTGTTCATGAAATCAAAGTCAACAGAAGTTATTAAATGCGAATAACTAATGTTACTAAAAAAAAATGAAGTAAAGTAAAAGTATTTGCACGTACTGCAACACCCATTGCAGCTCCCTTAAAGAAATCCACCTGCGTGTGTGTCTACGGTACCACATCATATATTGCGAATGATAGGAAAGTGGCTCCGTTACATGAACATCATGGACTATATAGTTAAGACGACCGTCCCATATATCAATCCACTGTCTATGCAATCGACCAAAATCTCTTATCTTGGTCTTAATTCGATATCATGAAAGGCCGTATGATTATGATGGGGAGTAGTATTGACTGCTGCATACCAAACTGACGAAGTACTCGATCTGGATAATGCCACTCAACGATGTGGAAACAAATGAGTGGGACACGAGCCCTCCAAACTTGTTCTCCCTCCAGACAGTAATTTGGTAGAGTCTGGACAATGTCATCGTAGGGCTCCCAAGTAATCTGTTATCGTATTAATAAATCAAAAAATGAAAATTAATTTAAAGGCGAACATTACATTAAATTCATTGATTGCTATCATTTCTTACATGTGCAGATGACATTCTATCAAATTGATAGCGCAGATGTGGCAAAGTATGTGTGGGGATCATTGTGATTTGTCGGGCTTGACTCCAGCTGCATAAACAAAAATGAAAAATTACATATATTATATATATATATATACGCACTGGAAAAAAATGATGACTCATAATTGAAAAAATAGTAATAGATCACATACCGACTACCAAGAGGTGCATGTGGTAAAGGATCACGATTTCTGATGGATGGGGAGACACAACTGAAGTGATCCCATGCCCAAATCTGCAAAACATGAACAGGACCTCCGATTTGGTGCGATGATGGCTTAGTCGCATTACATAGCTCTCGATATAACCATGCAAGTGCTGCTGAACCCCAACTGTAGGGCGTGGTCCGTCGAGGTGCTGTAGCAGTGGAAGAAAAATCAAACTAACTCTGGCACCTGATTTGTCTGAGAAAATAGATCCTCCAAGCAATCGGAGAATAAATGCCCTCGCATGCTGCAGTATGGTGATCTCATCAGCATCATCAGGAATTACACCAAAACGTTCCCTTAGCCAGCTTAGCTTTACCACTGAACCACGCAAATCGTTTGGGCGGTCACCAAGTAGATCCTCACAAAGAGCGCCCCAATTCCTTTGAGTAGAGTCAATAACTGCAGTTCCATCAATGGGAAGCCCTGTTAGAACCCCAATATCCTGTAGAGTGATTGTGCATTCACCTTCTGGCATATGGAAGGTATGAGTCTCGGGCCTCCACCGCTCAACTAAAGCTGTAATTAAATGCCAATCAAGTTGCCAAAATCCCATTAAATAAACTCCATAAAATCCCGAATTTCGAAGGTAATGTACAATGCGTTCATCAACTTCATCCACGCGTAGTGTCGATGCACCTCTCTGACATCTAAGAACTTGATTCTCATCTATCTGTAAAATGTAACATTACATGTTAGTAGCAATTTAATTACGATACAACTATTGCAATCTTCATATGAACTGCTAAATGGGAAAAATTACCTCAGCGTCCCATATGGCCTGTGATCTATGTCGGCCCTGCTGTGTAAGTAGCGAAGTATCCTCAGGTCCTGGTTGAATGTAATCCCTCTGTGCCATTTCTACAAAATGAAACATAGAAACTTAATAAAGGTCGCATAATTTTTATATTATAATAGAAAAGATTTCATATATCTAATTTACATAATTGACACAACTAAATTGAGTATACAAATCAGATGTATTACATTTGATGTTCACACACTATCTAAACTTTATTGTTGGGCCGATCTATATGCACAAGTTTGCCTGTTGTGCCCAGATTTTCCACAGTTTGTGCAATGGTTACGCGCAGTGCTACTGCTCGACGTACTCCAGTCCATCTCATTTCGGATCCGTGATGCACGGGGCCTTCCTTTCTTCCTAATACGGTTCGAATCTGGCACTAATGGTAGCTCGTTAGGTTCAGGCCAGTAAGCAGAATTCCCTAATGGATGAAACATGTACTGATAGCATTGAAGTGTTCTATCCAATGTGTAAAAATCATCTACGTACGCATGGTAATCAATTCCAGTTTTTTGACATGCTGCAAGTACGTGGGAACATGGGATTTTTATCTCTTGGAATTTTCCACATGTGCACGTTCGCAGGTGTAGGCGTACTATGTGTTTCTGGCCCGTTGTTCCTCTAGATCTATTAGATCTAGTTTTAACTTCGAAAACTCCTCCATCAGAGTCGAACCGTGTTACGTCATGCCCATTCGCATTTTGACTGTTTCGTCCCAGCGTGTTACTCGCAAATTGAGTATATATGTGTCCATCGTCCTTCTGCCTCCTGTATGTGGTTCTTTTTGTGTCAAAATAGTTGACCAGCTGATAAAATATCTTATTCACCATAGCTGTTATTGGCAGAGCACGACAAATCTTTAGCATCCCATTAACCGATTCAACTAAATTCGTTGTCATAGCTCCATATCTCCTTCCTTCATCAAAAGCCTTCGTCCATTTTTCTCTTGGAATTTGGTCACACCATTCAGCTGATTGTGCATCCCACTCCCTAATTCTGCTCATGATGCGTAAAAACTTGTGTTGTTGATTCTCGTAAGCTGTATATTACAACAATAATAAGTATTTGTCATCTACATTTATGAATAATTATAGTAAGTAAATGTAAAATCTTTACCTGCCATTTGAACAAGTCTTTTCCCATTTGAATTTTTGAAGTGTTTATTGTAGTTGCTGACAATATGCCGAATGCAATATCTATGGTGGCCATACGGAGGACGCCACCCTGCTGTCTCCATTGCTTTCTGAATCCCGATATGCCTGTCTGATATTACACAAACATTTTCTCTACTAGTGACATATCTCCGCAACAAATTCATAAACCAAATCCAATTGTCAACATTCTCCCGATCCACTACAGCAAATGCCAATGGGAATATATGATTGTTTCCATCAAATGCAGCTGCACAAAGGAGCGTTCCTCGGTATTTTCCATATAAAAAAGTTCCATCGACGAAAATCACTGGACGACAGCTTTTGAAGCCTTCAATCGTCTGTTTGTAAGTCCAGAACATCCGATTGAAGACTTTGCAACTGTGATCTATGTTCATGTCATCATCGATCACAAATTGAAAGCCTAGATTCATTAACTGCATTACATTCATATATTTTCTCAACTGACCATACGACTCAGCCCATCCTCCAAAAGTTTTGGCAATCGCCATTTGTTTAGCTGCCCAAGTTTTACGATAAGTAGGTTCAAACCCAAACTTGTCTTTAATCTCGGCAATTAAGGCCTTGATTTTAATATCCGGTTGGGCGGCAACCATTGCTTCTATCTGACTGCAGAGGTACTTTTGATCAAGTTGTCGATGATCTCTTGACATTTGAGGATTGCTGCATGTATGTGGCCCACTATACTTAGTTATTTTCCATAATCCGGTGCCTGTATTTTTAATTGCACGAAGCCTCCAATGACACGGTCCGTATGGATTACAACATTTTATCGAATATATTGCCTTCTTTGTTTCATCACTACGAAAGTGATGATTTCTTCTCAAAGAATACTCTTTCGCACCCATCTGCACTGCATCCCGAGATGGAAATAACATTCCAACTTCAAATTCCTTCGACGAATCAAACAACATACGTCCCGGCTTAGCTCTTGTATCTACTTGCATCATATCATAATCAATCTCTGAATAAGGCGATGGATGTACCAATGGCAAAATGGGATTACTATAATGGGTATTATAGTAAGTCTCCATATCGTCGCATCTATCATCTTGTTCATCATTGCTATCACTATCGATCCAAAAATCATCTTCTTCATCACCATCGTCATCGTCGTCCTCGTCGTCCGCATCATCGTCGTCGTCGTCGTCCTCATCATCGTCGTCGTCCACGTATTGATCATCCACACCAACGTCATCTTCGCGAATACTAGAACCTCCCCCAACCGAATCATTTATCACTTGGTGTTCATCTACAGTTGCATAAAACTGTAGAAAGCCCATACAACCAGACTGAAGTGCAAATTGCTGGATCATTTTAACTTCATTATTATTATGCACCTCCACAACATTGTACATAATATAACCGTTTGTTATAACCGGTTGTCTATACATCAGACTTTGAATATATTGATTCTCTGTTATATTCAACTCACGTGCAATCGTATCGCGTAACTCATCAAATGTGCATATGTTTCCAAACTCGAACATAGCAGATTGTCCACCTTCGTAATCATATCCGTAGTTATTTCGCACTATTCTACCTCCACAGTGCACGGTCGCAAAAGATCTACACGACATTTTGCTAAATAAAGAAAGTACAAATTATTTTACATCTAAATTTTAATAAATATTTACTCATACACTTTAACAAATTAACATTATAACTATCAATATAACTAATGAATTTAATTTCATTAATAAAATAAATAATAATACAACAAGTAATCTGTACCGGGGCATTTCCAAATTTTTTTAGCTTTTGGAAATTTTTTTATATAATTAATTTTTTTGAATTTTTATGAATTTTCCATTTTTATTATTTTAATTTTTTCCTAGCAAGAAGAAACAACATCCCATGTAAATAAATGGCATTGCCATATTGTAACGAGTTCTCACTTGAAGTTCAAAGGTGCAATTTTATCGTTCTTTCTTTTTACGACTTTATTTGTATTTTTGAGTAATGTCCAAAATTAAAAATTATATGAAAATCAAAGTGATGTGCTTCAAGATTAACTTATAATTTTCGAAATTAATTTGCATTAACTTCTAAAAAATTTATGACAATCTTTTTACCCCATTTTTACATCTTTTAAAGTTTAGAATGGATTTAAAAGAAAATTTTTTATTGAATGCAATCCATAAGATAAGTTTTATAGGAAATCCTATCTTTCTAAAAATGATAAGACGTGGTTTTTAAGAAACCATATCTTCCTTCTTTTAATTTTTTATATTTTCGTGACATGAAATTAAACACAAGATTTTTTAAACACAAGATATATTGCGAGATATATTCAGAACGTTCGATTTCCGACCTTAATGAAGCAATTTTTTTCAATCAAGGCAAGTGCATCCATATCACACTATCTAAATTTTATTGTTGTGCAATCTTCATGATGATGCAATTCAATAAATAAAAATATGCAATCAAGCATTTAGAATATCTAAATAAGGTAACTTACCTGGATGGGTTTGGTGACGACACAACGCAACAGCAAACGACGCGGCAAAGCTAGATTGGCAGTGAAGGAAAGATAAAGTGTTCCTAAAACCAACCAACACAAACAGAGGACATCAAATTATTATTACATGCAATGATATATATTAAAGATAAATTATGTTAAACATGAAATTATGTGATGAATATATTCTAAAAAATATAACAATTAAGCAATTCAAATCAAAATAGGAAAGAAAATTTCCCTAATCAAATCTAAATTTTTGGTAATTATGTGATAAAAAAAGCTTCAAAAGAAATGAAATTATATTTCCAAGATATATAAATAAAATATTAAAAACACCTACAAAAAATGATATAAAAAATGCTATATCGCCGGCCTCGTCAATAATGTTAATTAACTTATTTACATACTAAATAAAATAACTGCATACATATTTAAAAAAATTTTTGAATTAATTATTGACAATTATGTTATACAAATAAGCTAAAAAGGAAAAAAATTACATTTACAAAGTTATGTAAATGTAAAATTATTAAATACATAATAAATATAATAATTACATATAAAATAATTATTACAATTTGAATTATATAATTTTATAAATAATTTTTATTTATTTATTTACATACTAAATAAAATAATTACATATATCTTAATGAAGCAATTTTTTTCAATCAAGGCAAGTGCATCCATATCACACTATCTAAATTGTATTGTTGTACAATCTTCATGATGATGCAATTCAATAAATAAAAATATGCAATCAAGCATTTAGAATATCCAAATAAGGTAACTTACCTGGATGGGTTTGGTGACGACACAACGCAACAGCAAACGACGCGGCAAAGCTAGATTGGCAGTGAAGGAAAGATAAAGTGTTCCTAAAACCAACCGACACAAACAGAGGACATCAAATAAAGGAAGTCTCACTAGAACTATCTTATTCGTACTGGAGCTATTCTGGAGGTTGGTAGAACAGCATCTTTAGACAGCCACACAAACAGAAAAGAAACAAACGGAGTTTCGGTAGGATAGGGTAAAATCAGCCTATTCACTAGAAATATCAGATGTCATCAGAACTTGTTTAGGATAGGCATAGATTAGTCACTAGAAATGTTAAAGTAGTGGGAACTTGTAAGCGCCAGTATCAGGCCTTTTATTACTACCTTAGCAAAAATGTGTCATGCAGCTTCTTTTTGCCAGGAGAGGAGGTATTCTGTAGTTGGTAAAGGACTGCTTACTGCTTACTCACATATCCAATCAATCTCCCTCGATGTTTTGTGGATAGCGCACAAGAATGAAAATTGGCCATTGCTGCACGACAAGAGAACGCGATTACTAAAGAAAACCGAAGCAGCTGAAGATGGGAACCGATAAATAGGAGAAGATTCTTTTAGCACGATTCGCATGGGAAAAATAAAATCTGACCATCTGATTAACTTGGTATGAAATTTCAGCCGGAGAAAACGGCAAAACAACAAAAAGAATTGGTATCGAAGTAAACATTCCTATGAATGAAACAAGAATTTCTATGCTCTAACTAATATAGTTCTCGAAAATTACTTAAAAAAGTTATGCTGATATAAGACCCACATACCCAGCGAACAAGGACAACACAGATGATAAAAGATATGCCCCGCTACAAAACTTGACTTCAGTGATAGACAAATTTACCTTCAATCTATCGACTTTGAACAAAACTTCACCTTTGGGCTGCACTGATGAATGCCTCCCCATAACGAAAATGGTGTTCTTCTCGGATGTCTCTCTTATGGATGCCTGATGCCTGCACGAACGTATAAGTGCGAACGAAAATGAATGCCCGGCCTGCTTTGCAGACGTCCCTGTGGGGACGCTTCACAGCATCCCCCACAGGGACGCACATGGACATCTGCAAAGCAGACGTCCCTGTGGGGGACGCTTTCACAGTGTCCCCCATAGGGACGCATCGTCCCCCACAGGGACATGCGTCCTGTGGGGGACATTTTACCTAAAAAAAAAAAATAGTTTACTCCATTGGCACTTACCAATTTTAATGATATACAGTTTATTAACATAATATTCTATTTTGACACAAAATGATGCGCACTTATTAATAATTACTCAGATTTTTATAATTTATTTAATAATGATATTGTAAATTTTTTTAATTCAATATGAATTCAGTATATTTTTATATAATAACAAGATGATCTCAAATTTTATTCACGTTACTTTCTTATATAGATTTGTAATCAATGTGAAATTTGATGTCAAAGTTGCGATTAGACCATTGGGTAGATTTAGGAATAGATTGAAAGTTTGTGGTTTCTTTAGACGAAAATAAAATTCGGGGTACATTTGGATGAGACCTAAACTTTCAATTCCTTTTAGACAAAAAAAAAAAATTCACGGTAAATTTCGGAGTGGACCCTAAAGTTTTGGGTTTTCTCTAAAATAAAATAAAAATCAGCACAGATTTATCACTACACCAGTAAATTTCTCATTTACAAAGTTATATAACTATAAAATTACTAAAAATACGTAAAAAAAATACAAAATTAAAAGGGAAAAATAATTTGTATTTACAAAGTTATATAAATAAAAATTTATTAAATACATACTAAATAAAATAATTACATATAGTTTTTAACAAAATTTGGATTATTATAATAATTACATATAAAATAATTAGTACAATTTGAATTATATAATTTTTTTATGTAAATAATTAATTACATGGATCTTAATCAAATTCCCAATTAATGATTGATAATTATGTTTTAAAAATAACAAAGCTTCAAAAGGGAAAAAATTATATTTATAAAGTTATATAAATATAAATTTATAAAAAGAATGAAAAATATACGAAATAAAAAAAAATACTACCGCACCGGCCTCGTGAATATTTTTAATTAATTTATTCGTATATGAAATAAACTAATTCCATGCATATTAACAAAAATTACAATTAATTATTGATAATTATGTCATTAAAATTAGCTAAAAAGGAAAAATAATTTATATTTGCAAAGTTGTTTAAATAAAAATTTATTAAACAAAGTACAAAAATTCAAAATTTAAGAAAAAATGCGGCTGTGCGACAGTACTAATTTATTAAGCTTTTTATCCACGTTCTTTTAATTTGGATATGTGATCTTTACATATCTTACCGATTTTATTTTACGACTAATTTTATTAATTATTTACATTGTAAATTCTTAATTACATGGATCTTAATAAAATTTACAATTAATGGTTGATAATTATGTTATAAAAAAAGCTTCAAAAGAAATGAAATTATATTTCCAAGATATATAAATAAAATAATAAAAAAACCTACAAAAAAATGATATAAAAAAATGCTATATCGCCGGCCTCGTCAATAATTTTAATTAACATATTTACATACTAAATAAAATAACTGCATACATATTTAAAAAAATCTTGAATTAATTATTGACAGTTATGTTATACAAATTAGCTAAAAAGGAAAAAAAAATATATTTACAAAGTTATGTAAATATAAAATTATTAAATACATAATAAATATAATAATCACATATAAAATAATTAGTACAATTTGAATTATATAATTTTATAAATAATTTTTATTTATTTATTTATTTACATACTAAATAAAATAATTACATTATATTTATTAAGTGAGACAAAAAAAAAGAGGGCCATAGGATGGGCCGGTGGGCCGCCTCACGGGCCCCATTTCGGTAAATAAGATTTTTGTCACCCCTTTTTTGTAAATAATTTTTTTATTAACCCTAATTTGGAAAAAAACCCTGATAGATCTTCAGATCCCAGAGTTGAATAACAAGTACGAGCTCCTCATCGTCTATGGAGACGATACGATATGTCAGCGCGATGGACATATGTGGCCTCGGTTATCATTGCCATGTTCTCGGACTCTATCAAATTGAAGACCCTCCATGTTTAGATTCAATTCCTCTCCATCCTCACGGCACAACAAGCTTGCCCTCCCTCCCTCCCTCGGGGCTTGACTTCACTACAGCCCTCTCGCTCACGACCCTGACTTCGGTGTTGCCGCTTCGCTTCTCGGCCCGCATCATCGAAGAGTTTTGAAGGATAACGAGACTAGGGCAGGAAATACCTTCTTTCTTCTCACTCGCGCTGCAATTCATCGAGTCGCTGACGAGGGTTAGCAGCCAATCTTCATAGCCAAATAGAGAAGAAAAACAAGGGGGGAGATTGATAATAGGATAAAAAGCAACCAAAAATACTAAACTATGCTCATTGTGATACATTTATTTTAAACTTTTTTTTTATATAAAAAATCCTAAACTTATACGCATGTGACACATTTACCAAAACTTGCCCTAGTGTGACACATTTACGCTAATTTTTCTTCGTGATATCAAAAACCTTAAATTTCTAGTCATGTGACACATTTTGAGATTTTTAGTGTCACAAAAAGATAATTCGAGATAAATGTGTCACATAAATAAAAGTTTAACATTTTTGGTGTCACACAAAAAAATTTGAAATAAATGTATCACGTGAGTATAAGTTTGAGGTTTTTGAGATTACTAAAAAAATTTTGAGATAAATGTGTCACAATGAACATAATTTAGTTATTTTTTTTATTATGGATTTTCCCCTTGAAAATAAGCTATCGGCCAAAATGACTTCATTATTCTTCTTGGTAGTGCAAGAAGCCAGGTCAAACTAACCCACTTTGACCTTGCATGGTATGGTTGGTCCAACGGGTGAATCTCTGAGGCGGCTAATTATGCCTTTTGATTTCGTTCATCGTTCAAACGATGACCATTAGATATGTGGTACTTGAACTTTCACACTCTTTTTGTTTTTTTTTTCTTTTCCTAACCAATTTGGCGGATAGCAGGAAAGGAAGGTACGCTTACTTTTTCGGGAAGCCCGGTTGACCATTTGACGTGATGAGGAGACCCTACTCATGAACAGCTGGCTTTAAGAGTGTGTTAAAATGTCGGACCGATTGGTAAAGGGCGGACAGCGCCTCACCGGATCCAAATGTTGGAGCAAGTATTGCGAGCACTCTTTGCATGTGAGCTCGCCCTATGCCAATCATTAGATGACGTGGATTTTTAGTGGGGCCCACGATAATTAATGTTTGAGATGAAGTAGGCTCCCGAACTCCGGTTGCACATAAATAAATTTTCCAAAATTTCACCCCCTATCAAGTTCATCATGTGTGTTGTCAGGCAAGTTCATCAACATCCTATGGACACGGGGATGTCAAGGGGGATCCACAAATGGACTCATTTTCTAGGGCGAACAATGGTCCAGGAACTAATTTGGGGACTTGGCCTGGAGAATCAAGCAAGTTCGTGGATTTTGAATTTAGAAATTGATTAGGTACCCAAAGTGTCTTGAACACGCCGGTTCTAATTTCAACCAAAGAAAAAAACACATTGGTTCTATCTAGAAACCCAACTTACCAGGCCGATTCCCATGTAGAGCTAGTCAAAATCGGTTCTGAATCAATGAACATATTTTCCTACCAAAATTATTGCTTCACTAAAAGGTTAGCAGCCTCCCAAAAAAGGAAAAAAAAAAAAGAACCCTCACAAAGCCACAGTCTTAATTCAAAATAGAAAACTAGATTATTATTTTTTATATATTGAAAGGTACAAATGGAGGACTAGTTGCCCTTGTCTTTTCAGAAACCAACTTCGAGTAGGCTTAGTTTGATTTCATCTCTAGAACCTGCACTGGACTATGCTCACTGCAAGTCATTCGTAAAATAATATAAGTTTAAATTAATGTCTAAGTAAATAATTAAGTTGTATCCAATTCTTAAAAAAATCTAACAGGCTATTTCATGGAAACGATACTATATGTCAATTTTAGTTTTGCAATATCATTGTTTGTCAGCTTACTTGAATGGAGACAACTTTTCCAAAAAAAAAAAAACTTACTTAAATGGAGACAACGAAAACATCAAGAAACTTTCTAATTCTTTTCTTAACTTTGAAAAAAAAAATTGCCTCACGTAAATTCGAAAATTATTTTTTTAACAAGCACGTTCTTCATTTTTCAACCCTGCACATTAGATTGGGCCTCAAGAAACATGGTCATTACTGGGATTTCAGCAAAACGAATTTGCTGGTCTCCGCGGGAGAGACCCCTTGGAATTGCCGCTGGACACGTGCGCATCGGAGCATGGCCCCCACGCTCGTTACAGTTAGATACTGTCCCTCACGAAAGAAGTTGGTTGGAAGAGGAAAGCCGCCGCTCTACATCAGCAGCCAAGCCGACCCACTTAGCCACCATCAATTTTCACCACTCGAGATTTCCCGCTCCCCTTTGTCCGTACACGGTGAGCCGAGCCAAGCCACTTTCGAGCCGCTCCAGCTCATTTGAAATGCCTGCTATAGATAACCCTGCTTTTTTCTCTCTCCCTCTCCCTCTCCCTCTCCCTCCCACAATCTCTCTGTGCGCATCAACGGCAACGAGATGCAAATCCACACACTCACTCATTCAGCTACTCCGATCCACCACAATGCGAATGGGAAGCGACTCTCTCAACCATCTTCCATTCGACTCCAACCGCCATCTATCTTCCCTGCCGCGCTCAAACCTCCGTCAAGCATCTCTCTCCAGCCTTCCAATCCGCGCATCTCACTGCCGACGCATCCTCGGCGCCGCTTCGTGACTCCGTGCCTCAGTAGTTCGAGCCAAGAGCTCCTCCATGATGAGCCTATGGTCGCCGCCGGGAGCCACGGCAACGGTGCGCTGGTTGCGCCGAGTGAAGAAGAAAAGCCCGAAGTGGCGGGAGTTGGCAAGGAGGAGGAGGATCTGGCGACGAAGAGCCTGTGGAGCCAAATTAAGGAGATCGTGATGTTCTCTGGGCCGGCGACTGGTCTGTGGATCTGCGCGCCACTGATGAGTCTCATCTCGACCGCCGTGATCGGCCAGGGAAGCTCCATGGAGCTCGCTGCTTTAGGTTAGTCTGATCGATTGTTGGAGTTCCTCTGAATTGAGCTCGATTCAATTGGAGCTGTATTGATTTCAAGGGGAAAATGCAAGAAGCTTGCTTGTGAGTCTAATAATTAGTGCAATTTTCGAATTAACAGGTCCTGGGACGGTGTTCTGCGACAGCATGAATCTTCTGTTCATGTTCCTGTCGATTGCTACTTCGAATATGGTTGCCACATCGCTTGCAAAAGGGGTAAGCATTCCGAGCTTTTTAGATGAATAATTTCTTGTTACCCCGTAGTTTAAGTGCGGTCTGTGACATCATAAATTGATGAGAATGATATGGGAGAGTTTAGAATGACTACCACGCCTGCTTAACAACAGCATTTCTCACAAAAGTTCAATGCCAAAACACCCTGCTGGTCGTTGGTTCCAACTGTGGTCATGTGTCAAAAGCAAATTTACATCCTGCTGCTGCGATGTACAATTGATTCCAAGCACCTTTTATGCATCTGTTCGCAATGGATATTATCATTTGTTTAAGGTGTTCATCTGGTACTGAATTTGCTCCTCCGAGTTAATGGGATTCGCTGCAGGACAAGAAAGATGCTCAGCACCAAATCTCGATCTTGTTGTTTGTGGGATTGACATGTGGGACGCTGATGCTTTTGTTCACCCAATTCCTTGGATCGCAAGCACTCACTGGTAATAAGCTGGTGCAGCAATTTTTCTTCTTGCTTTTTCTTGAAAATATATAGTAGACTTGGCATATCATGCATGAGACCTAATAAATGTGTAAATTCATCACTAAGACAAGAAACTCAGTCTTCAAGAAACAGAGTAATGCAGTGAACTGATGATCTCTAACTCGTATATTTTTTCAGCTTTCGCAGGGCAAAGAATGTACACATTGTGCCTGCAGCGACCAAATATGTTCAGGTTCATTCAAATTTTCTTTTTGTTAACCATTTGTGACCTCTTGCTAGCTCGTGTCAATAGTTCAGTCTACCCACTCGTCTCTGTACAATCTCTAATGAGGAGAAATGGACAGATTGGGAGTATGACAGATGGTCCTTCCGAGGCCCCAAACTAGGTTCATATGATTCGCTACATCTATACAAGCTAGATTGATCTAGATTTTGAATTTTTGGCTTACTAGTGCATGGTTTAGGTCTCATGCTCCTTGTATCTAATCACCTCTAGTTTGTAAGTTTTTCATGAATTCCTAAATGACCGCAATGATCTTCTTTTGATAGATCCGAGGACTAGCATGGCCTGCAATCCTTTATGGTTTGGTCGCTCAAAGCTCGAGGTGGGTACTTCATACAATGTCCACGTTTAGTACTTTGCAGTCTGTGCTGATACTGGAAGGCATATCGATAAAGCACTTTGTGTTGATTGCTGAGTGGATTCATGTATCCATGTTTGAATGTGAATGTGCTGTTAATTTACTAGCAACTGTTGGAAGAATCCTACATCAGTTGTTCTCCGATGACCTTTAACATTGTACAATACATAGTGAGGGCTCTGCAACTCTAGCCTCACTTCTTATGGGAAGTTCCACACATACTAAGGTCACTGTGAGATTTTGTCGGACTGCCGCCACATGTTTTAAAAGTTTTAATCCGTTAGATGAAAGGTATGGTTTAATATTCAAGTATTCTATCACCTCCTCACACTTTGTCTGGTCTTTCTACCTAGTACTAGGCATGGATATATTTAATTGGGGAGGCAAATGAGGCTTAGAAGATTTGGACTTTGGACTTCCTGCTCTGATATCATGTGAGATTTTGTAAGATTACTGTCAACTGTTCTAAAAGTTTTAAGCTGTTAAATGAATGTGTGGTCTAATATTTAAGTATTCTATCAATTACATCTGGTGATTGCGATGTCATGCAGGATGAGATACTTTGGTATAATGTTTACCCTCTTTAGTACTCCTAGGGTATCTTTTGGCAAAATAAAGCTATTCCTTGGCACCAAGGTCTGTGTTTTTTTCCTTGATTCTGTCCTCTTCAGGCATCAGCTGCATATCTTTTACTATTCTGAGCTATGCCATAACCACCCACTTTTGAGTTCTGAGGCTACGGCCTCTTGAGTTAAGAAAATAGTTCAGATGCTTGTAATTTTTGGCTGGCATATGCTGATCTATCTTGTAGTTGTTGGATATCATTTTTGTGCACGTTTGTGAATCTAGTGGTACTTGATTTATGTGACAACCGATGAGGATGTGCTGCGCTGTTCAGTGGTTGTGATAAAATTGAAGTAATCACTCAAATGTTTTGCTCATTGTTCTACTACTTATGGCTTCCTAACTTTTCAATTCAGCCTTGGCATGAAGGATTCCATGGGCCCCTTGAAGGCTCTGTTAGTGGCCAGTGCTGTAAATGGAATGGGTCACTTAGTCCTGTGCAAAATATTGGGTTATGGTATTGTTGGTGCTGCTTGGGCAACAGTGGCTTCACAGGTAACCTCAAAGAGCCTGTTCTTGTTCTTTAGGGTGCAATCAGGAATAATCACCCAGAAATATGTGAATGAAGAAGCGGAACTTCTACTTTCAGCTTGAATTTCATTCAAGTCATGGTGATCTTCACTAACTAGTAAATACATGACCATCCAGATTGTTTGCAGCATATATGATGATCGAAACTCTGAACAAGAAAGGTTTAACAGCTTTGCTATCTCTGTTCCATCACCAGTGAATTCCTCCATGTATTTGGGATAGCCGCTCCAGTTTTGTATCCATGTTTTCAAAGGTCAGTTCCATTTTACCTGACGCATGGTCATTTATCCTACTCAATTGTGAGGCTAATGCATGAGGAGATGTTCAACGTTTCAGGTGGCTTTCTACTCGCTCATTACGTACTTTGCCACGGCCATGGGCACCCACCGGTTGCAGCTCACCAGGTTAATCTTTTAATGCATGCATAAACTGCATTGCTTGGCTTCTGATCCAATTTAGTGTGGCATTGATGAACTCCCCATGTATATATTGTCAGGTCATGATACAAATGTTCAGCATGTGTGTGGCATGGGGCGAGCCCTCTCTCAACTGCCCAGTCGTTTATGCCTGAGTTGATGTATGTGAAGAACCCGAAGTTTAGAGAAGGTAATTTCACTTCCACCTCCACAGATTCCGACATGTATTCCCTTCCTGGCACTTCTTGCTTGAGTAGATTTGGACTGGCCCCCGAAAAGGATAGCTGTACTAAAGGGACTTAAAAATATATATGAAAAATCTCAGGCTCGAATGCTGTTGAAGTCTCTTATGATCATCGGAAACACTCTGGGACTAGTAATAGCTGGTATTGGAGCTTCTGTTCCTGGTTTGTTCCCAATATTTTCACATCGGATCCTAATGTCATACAGCAGGTTAGTGCTTTCTTTACATAACGATATCATAACCTTTCCTTTTACTCATTTAGGGCTACTAAGGACAATAGGATTATTTCACATTCTTTAACACAATCCTTTACCAAGTTTTGACATCAATCGTTTGCCTCATTTACTCGGCATTTGCTTTTAGCACGGTAGGCACTGCATAATGTACAAGGTGCAATTAGAGCATCCAGTAATTTCTTGTGCTTGCTCTTGCAGGTGCACAAAGTCTTGCTTCTGTTCTTTATTGCTTTATCTGCAGCACCTTGCACTCAAAGCCTCGAAGGAACATTGTTGGTAAGTTGCGTCACTTTGCATCCGTTTGCACATCCTCAGTACATTTTAATGGTGGCAAACAATCTAGGTGCTCTGGCATGTTACAATAACACACATGATTGGCATGATACCGGAGTACTAGATACTCCTCGCCTGCTTGGTTCTTATAGTGTCACTTAATTACCGTTCATTAGAACTAAGAAGATCAGAGAGATCCAACATCAGAATCCCTCATTTCACAGGCTGGACGTGATTTCAAATTTGTTAGCTTCGCTGATGAGCGGGTGCTTCTCTGTCGGTGCCCTTCTACTTATGGTATGGATCTGTTCCTCAAGTTTCTATTGCTTTGATTTAGGAGTAATGATTTTTTTTCTCCAAGATCTTTGTGAACTGAAGAATACTCGCTTCATTCTCTTCAATATCAGCTCGTAAGCAGCAGAGGATACGGTTTGCCGGGCTGCTGGGGTGTCCTCGTCACGTTTCAATGGGTAATTCTAACAATTGTACATCTTTAACAACGTCCCACCTCTCTTTTCATATGCACTATTACTCATACTTGTTTTGATTTTTGACATTCAGGCTCGATTCTTCCTTGCTCTCCAGCGTCTCCTCTCCCCTACAGGGATACTTTTATTTCGAGAGAGCTTGACTCAGTTCCAAATAGGGAAGTTGAAAGCTGCTTAAGTTCCGAACCATCCTTTGAATTTAGCTACAAATTAGCGGAATTCGAATGAAGAGTAAACGACGGGTTCTTGCGTTTCTACAAGACCCTGAATTAACAGCTTCCCGGACTCAAATGGATAAGGAGGCTCTCATTCTTTAGTGCAGATGGCCAAGAGAAGACCATAAGTGAGCACTGCTTTTGGACCTGTGCTTTTCTCCTGCTAGGGGAGTACAGTATGATAGATCCTTGTTTTGTACCTCAATTTATTATGCCCGAGTGTATGCTCTCTGTAAGGTACTCATAGGGAACAAAAGAAAATATACTAATGTTCTGGAAGAGGTTCTCGCAGTTTGCTCTGGAAAGAAAACCTTGAACATTATGCACTATGCAGTCAGAAGAAACATCTTAGGCGGCAAGCGTACGAAATGAACATCAACTGATAGAAACTTTTATAGATATTAGTTACTAATTCTATTTAAAATTTTCCTGTGTTACATGACATTTTATTTACATCTGCATATTCTTACGACATGTATAACCGGTAAATATTTTTATATACGAGAATTCATATCTTAAATATTTTCTATCATAGAATCCATTTAATATGTTTGGGTTCTATGTTGTGATTAAATCTAAATTTCACATGGCGCAAGAGCGAATAAAAGAACACTTAAAGGACTGAACTAGTAAAGCATGGCGACGAAATGGGCCACTCCACACCATGATGCTATCTGTATCCAATTCCAAATGTGAATGATCGAGTAGTTTGTCCAACAAATAAGTATAAGAGTAATAGAGTAATTGCAGTACCAGTGTATTCTGGCCAAATCATTGCATAGCTTCACATTGACAATAATCTATCTCGCTGCTACTCTACCCATTTCGGAGTGGAGAATAGGCAAAATAGGAAATGACTGAAGACAATGGCGCTATGTGCCCATTGGAATCTCAGATCAACGGCAGTTTCATAATTCAAAGCTCATATAAAAAGAACTACGGAGGCAAACAGCTATGATATGATCTCATTTACAAAGACCACACCGTCGCATGTTTCGTCTGTCCTCAAAACAAGCACTCCCTCTATCCAGATGGCACTCCAAAATGTATGTTGTGTGAAAATTTCATTTCCCTACGAGAGAACTTGCCATCACAGAATTAAGTGACGGAACAAAGGATGATGTGCTTGCTTAGATGTTCAAGAGGAAAAATAGACCAAACAATGAACTAGATCTTAAAACTCGGCTGCTGCCACGACGATCACGTCCTGCAAATCTTGACAGTTTGACTTCTTCTGCATTGACCACGAAATGTTAAGTAAGGTTCTCATATTGCTCCCAAAAATTTCAATAGGGATAATGTTTTCGAGTAAACTGAGAGAATGCTAAGATTTTCATTTTACCAAGAGCAATGGATTGCGGTCAGCTCCTTTCTAACAAACACCCTGCGAGCAAGCTGCTTCTTCTCCTCCGCCTTCATTTAGTAATGCTGGGCCTGTATATGATTATGGTCCGACCATCTGACCAACAACAACTGATCCAGTGACCAACTCCAGTTGCTTCACAACTTCATCTAACTCACCAGGACAAGTCCTGTGTATTTTGATCTAGCGAAAGCATATGAAACAAATTACAACCGCTCATCAGGAAACTTTCAAATTTTATAACTGAGCTAAAACAGAGACAAGTTCCACTTCTACTTATCAATGTACATATGAAATGCACACAACAACATGGGACTCCGGAAATTTCTTTTACATAGAAAAATCTGACAAGCCCTTCGGCTGCCAGAGACATAGGGATTGTAATAAAGACCCATCGACCAATCAAACTAAAGATTAGCCAGTACCCACACAACTTCAGGCCATTGCATAAGTTGTTGAGAAGCAGGGGACAGGTCCAAAGTGCTCATTTACAATTGAAGAAATTGGGGGGAGAGAGAGAGAGAGAGATCTCAAACAAATTGGTCAAAGCAAAAACTTGCGTTTCCATCCCCTAAAAATGGAATCCAACTTTGAAGACGATCTAATCAAATCTATTGATTCCACGCAGAAGGATCCCTTTACATTATATACCAAACCAAACTACTAGCTACAAACAAGGAAGGCCTGAAGACCCATAAACAGCAGTCATGCACATCACACGACAAAATGAAATGGTAAAACCAAGAAAATCTCACAGTCAAGAGCACGGTTTTCCTATACAAATAAAAGATCCAGAATGAGCACTCGAAGAAATGAAATTCGACAAAGGTATACGTATACAAGAATCCTCAATCAGAAAAAACAACATTTTACGACCAAAAAGTACGTGTTTTTGGACGGATGATGTCCCGGATATAAACCTGTACCTTGAGAAGCTCATTGGCTTCAAGCGTCTCGATAAACGAAGCCGCCACATTGTCGGTAACCCCGGACTTGCCCACCAACTGACACTTGAGCTTCTTCCCCAGGCTGTGGGCGTACGACACAAGCTCTTTCTTCTCCTTCACACTCAAATCGGGCACTTTCCCGCCGTCGCTGGCTGTCGATAGGCCGGTTTTCTGGCACTTCTTCTTTCTCTTCTTCTTCTAGAAGTTCGCTTCCCTCGCGTCCGTCGTCGCTATCCTCTTCTTCTCCCAGAAGCTCGGTGCCCTCGTCTCCGTCGTCCACATCGGTCGACGCCTCCGGATGCAGAGAAGGTGTTTGAGTGAATGCTGCAAAGGACGAGGAAGAGGAGAGAGGACGAGAGCAAGCGAGGAGACAAGAGAAGGAAGACAAGGAGGTTGGATTGCAAATTAGGGCTCGGAATCGGACAGCGGATTGAGGGGGTGACGGAGGTAACGAAAATGCGTTCAACTTGGTGGTGGAGGCAAAATGCGGATTAAGATATAGAGACAGAAGAGGAGAAGGAGTCGGCGGTGACGGCGGTTGCGGCCGGCGAAGTTGGTGGAGGAGATGAATCGACAGAGAAGAAGATGAAGATAGACTTGTTGCCGCCATTTTGGCGCCGTGGTTTCCAAGTCAGCTTCGCTCCAGATTACTACGGTGTTGGGTAAGGGAAACATAAAACGGATTTATTAGAAAATATTCACATCTTATCCCAAACAGGGTGTTTGGTCTAGTGGTATGATTCTCGCTTCGGGTGCGAGAGGTCGCGAGTTCGATTCTCGCAACACCCGTTTTAAATTTTTGTTCTCATACATTATTGTGTTGTATAAAATTTATTTTAACAAAGTTTGAAATGATCTCTAATCTTGTCTGACAAAGGTTGAGCAGAACAAAACGAAATTATCTCAAGTCAGAGAAAGCGGAGAAGAAGCCGCTCCATGGATTCCCATGCAAAGGCGGTAAATTTTTGGAAGGATCTTCAAAATCTCCTTTGATATGTAACTCGCCAAATTTATGTAGGGACCACGACCCTTGCTAGTAGGGGTCATTGGCCAATGCCTTGGTGACCCTACTGGCCATTGCCACTTCAAAATCTCCTTTGATATGTAACTCGCCAAATTTATGTAGGGACCACGACCCTTGCTAGTAGGGGTCATTGCCAATGCCTTGGTGACCCTACTGGCCATTGCCACCATCATTGTTGGTCCTTTTGACGATGGTGGCGTAGTTGTGACAAGCGCCCCCTCGCCTAACTTTTTTTTCTTTTTTAAATTTAAGTTAAACGAGCCTGGGTATCAAAGAACTAAGTGATAGTAATTAGTGAGACAGCCTTCTAATGTTCCAGTGCGTCAAGCAGAAGCTTTATGGTTCTCTCTCAATGGTAAACCTACTGCAGGTTACCTTTGCAAATTACCAGACCAACAAGAAATTTTTCATTTTTGTTATTTGAGTGAACCTTCATTTTCCTTTCTGTGTCTTTAACCGCAACAAAATGGCGGAAAAGGAGCATTTGTGAAAAATAAAAAAAAAAACTGCCAGTGCTCCATTTTTCACGCGCTCTTACAACATATCAATAATTTTGTGTTTGCCGGCATACGATGAGGGTAGAATTCTCAGAGTGGACTAAACTTGAGTTTGGAGATAAAGATGCTGACTCTAAATGCAGACCTCAATCGAGTGAGATGATTAAGATCTTGATGCGAATAACGACCAAAAGAGTACTCTAGATTGGTCCTAAGTAATTGATTCTTGATATGCTGGTCGTTATGGTGCTTAGATGTTTAAGTGAAGACACAGACTAAGATTTTAGAAAATAAGTGGTATGAGAGGTAAGCGGGGAAAAATTAAGGATATTCATGTATTGCGCTGATCTATGGGATCGAGGTGAAGGCAGGAGTCACCAATCATGTGCTTCATGGGCCCTCGTAATGTCAATGTCTAAATGCTATAGGTGACGATCATTTCCATAATCGATTACTTAAATTTCAACTAATACAACGCTTTTCCTGTCGCCACTCCTTACAAACTAAACTCTTGTAACCCAATTGGCCCATGGTCCAGGTTTACCATTTGCCTCATTGTGAGTTTCAATCGGTCATCTAGAACTCCTATTAAAAGTCCCATCTACGCCATCAAAGTCTAACACAATTCAAGCCTATAGTCTTCCAATATCGAGTCCTCGCCATTCCATATCCCCAATCTACTTCTTGAGGCTAACCATCAGAATCTCTCAATTCAAGCCTATCAAGATATTATCGTCCCCATTCTTCACAAGTTGCTCATTCTTACGCCAGTCCTAGGCAACTTAGGTTTTTTTTTTTTTTTAATCTTTTCCACCAATGGTTAGTACGGCTCATAGGTCAGTTACTTCTATCCAATCTATACACTTTACATCATGATCATCATATAACTCGAAACGTCCTCAAAGCACATAATCGGCTTTTCATCCTATAATTCCTTGTTTCACTCGTCTCAAGAGTTTCTTTGTATCCCTGAAAACTGTTATAAGATTAATAACTTAGACCATCGGTGTGTCGTACTACAATTTCAAGCCTAGGATCTACAACCATCAAACGTCATTATCTAACGATCACCATGTTCTGAATAGGTCATCCCATAAGCTCCCACGATTTGGATTTAAGTGCTTATCTCCTAAGCTTACCACCACCAACCTGCCAAATCACTACGCTATATCCTCAAGTTTGAGTATCGATAGTCCTTAATCACGATCGTATACTTCCACCGGTCCTTCATTTATACATTACGCCATTGAACCTTGAGCATACCCATCAATCCGAATTTGCACCTAAGCTTTCCTCATTCCCATCAATTTATTAGCGAATCTCGATCGTTCCTTTACTCTGGCCACCTGTGAGATTCGGCAGCTAAAACCATCAAAGTGCCACACAAATTTAGACTTAGGATTCGCAATTATAAAGAGCCACAATTCCATATTCATAAGTGTCCCAAACATCTATCCATCAAGCTTTCATGATTCAAGTCTAAACCTTCACTCTCCGAAAGTTTTCTTGGCTCTCACTACTTCCTTACAAACCTTAATCAATCTTTTGCTCCAACCGTTAGCTAGATCCGGCAACTAAGACCATCGAACACAATTTTAGGGTGAAGCCTATAAATTCCACGGATGCCCGTCTTTTCATTATCATATCGCCTTCACCAATCCAATTCATCGGTAGGCTCTCCTTGCACTTCGACAATTTATAACCATTAAGGAGGTCAAAATACCTTATCGCAAAGATTACATTATCCTTCAACCGCATTTAAATCCTAAGAACTAATTCCTGTGATTCTCCTTCTTGTTACGGTGGTGTCTATCTTATTATCCATCTCTGCGAACAACCTTACCTCTTGAGGGCCTTACTGACCATACTTAAGCACGTTCTTATCCCATTTCTATAAGGTCCCTCTATTCTCCTTAACACACGCTCTAAAAATCTTCACGTCTCTCTTTCATACTTGTCTACAGACATTTAGTCCTGACAAAGCTTCAGGAAATTTTCCTATCATTTTCCTCTCGATCCCCTTTTCATCTTAGCATCTTAGTAAGTAAATGCCTTTTTCTCGCCTTTCTATCTAGAGGGTAACTACTTCGGGCCTATTACTTTCTTCGAACTCAGATAACTTTATCTTCCAAAAATTTGTTCCACTCACTAATGCATTTAACGAACTCCATTCTGCATTTCCATTGATTCCATTATTCTCATTGGCCCCGTTCACGGCTGCCGCTGCAGCTTTGGCAACTTGGGCAACAACAATAGCTCTTTTTTTCAGTCTGCCTGCCCATCGAATTCCCTATTTTTTTCCACATTTTCAAGACCTCATCCATTCTTGGTTCTTCAACTGCAGAACTTACTTCCAGTCCTTCCGCCCGGTTGCTCATACTCCTAAATCCTATTCACTTAAACCTATGTAGTTCCATTGAGGAACTAAAAACCTAATCAATCCACTCAAGCTTTCACCTGCTATCATGTCTACTGACATGAATATGCATGTAAAGTTTTCTACAGCTTTTTAATGCAATTGGACTCGGCAGACGCCTAGACTCAACCCTGTTAATGTATAACTTAGGTCACTCTGTCCGCCTCACTCTCCTAGAAGCCTGTCAGGAGCCGCTCCTTGATCAGGTCTCTGCCCGGCGACCACTGTGACCGTTTGGAAATTTGACCCAGTTGTCGGGACTTCTAAATGAATGGATGCATTTCATTAGAACGCTCTGATCGATTCTCACTCAGGATTAGCTACCCTGGGATGACTAACCGAAGAGGAATGGCTACCTAGGAAGTTTTCCTAAACAGCCGCCCGTTGGTCTGAGATTTCGAAAGAACCGTAATTTAATGGATTTGACCACAAAATGAATTCTGACCTTGGACAATCGAATTTCTAAGATAGTCACAGAGGAGAAATGGATTCAGTGCAGATACGTCGCCTGAAGGGCAGACAGCCGGTGTACGTCGCGAAGCAAGACGTAAGTAGAAAATTACCGAAACGCCCCCGGTAAATGCTCAGTCCTTAGAATTAGATCAAATAGAGTTATTTTAGCATGGGCACGTCAAGGTAGAGCCAATTCCAGTTTGAAATTCGTTCACGCTTGGGGCCCAATCGATGCATTTGGCACGCATTTCGAGGCGAAGCCAAATCAATGTCACATCGATTAAGTGTCACATCAATCAATCACACAAGTTCCAAGGCAAGTCAAATCAAGTCAATCAATCCATCAAGATGTCATTCAATCCATCAATTACCCCATTATCTAACCCACTAACATTTATTTTGGATTTTTACTCATTATAACCATTATAATCTCTCCTACCTCTCTCTCTCCTCACTATTTTTGTCGGCCACTCTCCTCTATCTCTCCCTCTACCTCTCGTGGTCTCCATCTCTCTCTCTCGGTCCCGCTCGCCCGGTCGCCGGCCGTCCACGCCCGATGCCGTTCACTGTCCAGCCACCCCAACGCCTTGGTAAGACCCCTAAATCCTTGTCCTTTCTTCTTCGTGGCCTTGATGAGCCACGTTGAACCCAACCCAACCTAACTCTCTCTCTCTCTCTCTCTCTCTCTCTCTCTCTCTCTCCTTCGGCTGGTGAAGTCACTGCCTCAAGCTGCTACTGTTCGCCCTTCACGAGCCACCGCCGGCCGCCACAGCAACCCCGCCTCTTGGTAAGCCTCTTAATCTTCCTCTCTTCCATTTTCCTGACTTAGACACCCCATATGGAACCCAACCGGACCTTGATCTCCTTGTTTCTCCGATCGTCGTTTTGACGCCGATGGAGCTCCGGCCACGAAAGCTTGTTTCCTTGGTTCCATGACCCTCTAAAACTTAGAAACATTTATCCTAGGCCCGTGGAGTCCCCCGGTATCACCGGAACTAGCACACACCGGCGTTTACTCCCCCTTGAGCCGTGAGCCAAACCGGCCGCCCGGAGTCCCCACCGTTCTCGTCGTTGATCTCAGCCCGTTTAGGTAAGCAAATCCTCTAATTGTAGCTTAGGAATATAGTATATATGTATGGTTTGCTTAATTGGTAAATTGGTACAAGTAGATTAATGGTAAATGGTTGATTATAGTTAGAACTAATTGAATCTAGCTTTGGGTATTTGACGAGTGGGCTGAACCGTGGGCTTGCCAATATTAATTTAGGCTTGTATGTGTTAATTATGGGCTGTGGATGATGGAAATGGCGTGAATTAGAGGCCCAAAGGTGGTAGGTAGGCTTAGGGTCCAATTTTGGGCTAAAATGATCAATTGGGGCTTGATGGGCTTAGGCCAAATTTCATGGGCTCGGCTTAGGCATGTATTTAATGTGTCTAATGGGCTGGAATAATGGTCTTGGGTGTGCAAAAGATGGGCCAAGGTTAGTAGTTGGGCTCAGGGTTCAATTTGGGGCCAAATGATCAAGAATGGGCTTATGGACTTAGACCACCTATTGTGGGCTTGGGCTTAGGCATGAATTAAGAGTCTAATGGGCCATGTGAATGGGTTTGGAATGTGAGGATTTAGGGCCTAAGATAATAGGTGGGCTTATGAAACCAATTTGGCCTAATTGGATAGGTTTGGGCTCAATGAGCTTGGGTGGTTAATGGGCCTTGGGCCTCAGGCGTGAATAGTAATATCTAATGGGCCATTTCAAGACATGTCACTAATTAATAAAGCATGGCTTATGGAGTGTTGGTGTGTCACGCTCTGAACCCTACGGGTAGTGTGGCCACGGTTCGGAACCGGGCCGGTTCCGGTTCGTAACTAGCATGAACCGGCGGTTCGAGCCAGTTCGAGGGCCAGTTCCGGTTCCGGTTTGAACTGGACGGAACCGCCGGTTCGGAACCGAACCGGCGGTTCCGTCCGGTTCAAACCGATTTTCAAATAAAATTTTAAGAAATAAAAAAATTTTAAATAATGAATTATGAAAAAAAAGATAAAATTATGAAATAATAAATTTTCAAATACAAATTGTAATCAAATTTAGGGATCGGGGGAAAAAAAAGGGAGGGAGGAAAGGGCTTGAACTTAATGAATTATCATTAAGCGCCTACATATCTTCTTGGAGATAGAAGAATCAAAGCCCATGTAGTTCTTTTTACCTTTCATAACCCATATTTACCTCATCGTCAATCGTCGCTACCCGTGGCGGTGGTACCGTGGCGGTGGTATCTTCGTCATTGAAGAATTCGGATTTGTTGTTACGATCCATTTCTTGTTATCGATATGCCGCCCTTGTCCAATCATCGACACAAACTTGAACTTCAACTGAATCTGGAGATAATCTCGAACGTCGATCATCCAAAATATTACCTCCAGTACTAAATGCTTGTTCAACCGCAACTGTTGAGCAAGGGGTTGCTAAAATCTCTTTTGCAATGTGAGCTAATACTGAAAATTGAGTTGAATGATTATTCCACCACTTTAGAATTTGGAAATCTGTGCCTTTTGATTGAGGAAACTCAAATACAGTAGTTAAATAAATTTCTATTTCGGAAATATTTCCCATTATTCCCTTTTGTCTTTTTTGCCTATTTATTAGATTTCTAGACCCTCTACCTAGGTACTTGCCTTGCATGCTACTAGCTTGAGAAGAAGTTCCACTATCGTCAACTATATTATATCTATTACAAAAATCATTATACAATTCTACTATTATATCTTTAACTTCTTTTCTATATCTCTAATATTTACG
Organism: Psidium friedrichsthalianum; assembly: GCA_019149425.1. Lineage (NCBI taxonomy): Eukaryota > Viridiplantae > Streptophyta > Magnoliopsida > Myrtales > Myrtaceae > Psidium > Psidium friedrichsthalianum. Next base: position 3,202 of record JAGVVM010001339.1, on the reverse strand, counting down.
GTTTTAATCAAATGTAAACATTCATAGTATGAATTCAATCATCAAGTAAGCCATCCATTTTCGTACGTGGATCCAAAACACAAGCAACCAAATAGATAATAGGAATTTTGGTATAATATTGCATCCATTTCCTTCGCATTGCTATAATAGTTGGACTAATTGATTATCACCTTCATTTTCTTGAAAAATATCAGCAATATTTAGACACTCTGTTAAAAATAAATGTGTAGTAGGATAATAAACACCGGATAAAGTATAAGTTGCATTATTAAAAACTTTTTAACAAATCTAAAATTCTTTTGCAAATATCCCACTCTTGTGGGTATAAATTACTTTGAGAAACATAATTCGCAAAAAATGTACATAAAATCTTTATATGAAAAAGATTGATTAAGCAACTCGTATGTAGAATTCCAACGATTTGGAACATCTCTTGAAATTTTTTTTGGTTTTTTTCCAGTTTGTTTACAAAATTTACCCCATTCTCTCATAACTTGGGGATGTTTTCATAATTATTAAATTGCTGTTTTTATTGGACGAAGAGAATTTTCAAGAGTTCGTAAACCATCTTGTACGCATAAATTTAAACATGGCAAGCACATCTAATGTGAAAAAAATTTCCATCAAAGCGGGGTTACAAATTGTTTCTAACTCGCGAACAGAAGTAGTATTGACGCGACATTATCAAAACCAATTGAAAAAATTTTATTAACCAATAAATATTCTTCTAAAACTTGCTTAATTATTCTATAAATATTATGGCCGTATGCGTTTAATCAAAAAACTCGAAATGCATAATTCTTTTTGAATATTCCAATCATCGTCTATCCAATGACATGTAAATACCCATAAATATGAGTTTGCCAAGGATCACTCAAATGTCGCTAACCTATTATGTTACATGTCCATTGAAAAATGCAAAAAAATTTCTTAAATCATCTTCTTTTTTATTAAAGTTTAAATATTTGGCGTTTAACCGTATTTCTCGAAACGGGTTGCTTGTGGAGTACATGCATTTTGTACAAAAGTATTAAAATCAAAATTTTCACCAAAATTAAACGATAAATGGTCAACGGCAGTAAATTTAGCAAATTCTCCTCATAATTATTTCATCGTAACGAAATAAATTAGAAGTGTTAGAATCGAAACTTGGGATTTGTTGTTGCCGTCGTTGCGATTCCCCAATTCCGTTCGGAGTTTTGATGCCAATGTCGTCGATATGTTCCCTAGCCGCTCCAGTTGTAAACCTGTATATCTTTGGCAATGGGTTACATATAAGATGTAGTCGTTCATTCTAAATGTTGCTGGTGAGGTTGCCATAATTGAGGGATGCACCCCCTCGACTCATTGCTTTGTTGTTGACGCTTCTCGGTATTGATAGTTGGTTGCAACTTTCTTGCGTCGGGATGTGCTCGACATTAGAATAACGTTGATATCACTCTTCGTCATCAATAACCAATGTGCATACTCACAGAGGATATGGAGAATAATGGATTCTCGGGAATCATAGGGCTCTTTCCTCTTCACTAACCATTTTTGAGAGAATTGAAGCGGAAGAAATTGAGCGGAATCGAGCGAATTTGAGAAAATTGAGAAATGAAGAGAAATGAAGATTTGCAGAGAAGTTGTGTAGGAAAAATGAAAGGTGAAAATAGCTATTTATAATGGTATATGGTTACTTTATAAATTAAAAAAATAATTTATAATTATTAAAAAAAAAAAAACGCTATAGTAGCCGTTCTTCCGAACCGGCTATATAGCCGTGGCCAAACAAACGGCGATAAATAGCGTTTGGGCTTTCGGGCCCACGGCCCCGGGCCGGTTCCGACAAAACCGCCCGGAACCGGCGGTTCCTGAACCGGCTATGTTCCGAACAGCACAGAACCGGTGGTTCGAACCGGCCCGGAACCGCCGTTCGGCCGGTTGGAAAAATTTAGACACCCGGAATCGACCGTGCCACACGGGCCGGTCCGGGCCGAAACCGGCCCGTGGCACCACTACTACGGGTTCGCCGACATCTCTCGCCGTACTATTCACTCGCGGTCCGCCTGGTCACGACAATGCGTCCGCCTGGTCACGACATGCGACGGCATAGGAATCTCCATCGCGACCACATGACGAGCATCTACCAAACTTAAACCGGCGGGAAGCAAATCTCCAAACCCAACATCATGCCAATACAATAATGGGTAGAAGGGGATAAGAATAGGCGCCTCCAAAGATAGACAAACAACAACCAAATACCATATATAGCCCAACGAGCGTTAGTTACAGACCCCCAAAAAGAAAATTACCAACTATGTCCAGAAGTCTACGCTCACAAGTTATGACCAAACATCAGGTGAGGTCACTCTGCACCCGACTCCTCCTCTGCGGGCGTAGTTCGCCCATGGGTTCATCCCTCCTCCTGGCTCCGGTGCCATGGGGTAGCCCTCGTCTGGCCGTCGATAGTCGTCCGTCCAAGGAGGGGAGCTCCTTTACATCGGCTATGGGGCGACGACCCACCACCGTAAGCCAGCAGTCGATGAGCGTAGGGTCGCTCTCTTGGGTATCGGGACGGTTCATGGGTCCCTCGAAAGCCAAACTCGCCCTCTCTCATCCAAGCTCGACCTATGAGGACCAAAAGGGGGCTACCCTGATCCACCCATATAGTAGCAGTCGCCGGGCAGAGTGTAGCGTTCTCACCACGTATGGGTGACCTATCCGTCTTATCGGTACGGGCAGTCCAAAAAGCACTTTTTAGGGGTGCAAGCCATCATGGGGTCTAGGAATCTAAAAAAGTTGGCAACCAACGCCAGTGAGTCGAGGACTCAGTAAGCTCACCACTAATCCTAGCGTAGGGGGCTAGAGTATACTAATCGGTTCGTACCTAACCAGGGGTTTAGGGTTTGCTAACCACATCCCACGGGAGTCCCCTCGATGGACGGATGAGGTTCACGGATCAAGGATCGGTCTGTCAGATACCCATAATATATGAAGAATATAGGTCGCAAGCAAACAATAAAGCATCAGACAAACAAATGCTCAAACAATATGCAAAACACCAGAGCACAATTTGCCAAACATCATATGTCCCAATTGGACCAGCACGCGTCTACATAAGCATCAGGCTCGATACCCAACCCGCGGTGGTACGCATTAGGGTGGACTGCTATTATCATCTCCAACTTCCCCGCGTAAACACGCATCAGGGGGACGACCT